>JAJTUV010003801.1:0-39234 GCA_021653895.1 Mastomys natalensis | reverse complement strand
CTCCTACTTAATTTTTTCCAGTTACTGTTTCTCCGTATAGTTCTAACCCTCTCCATGTATGTACAATTTATTCAATGTCTTTCTTGGATAAAATTGAATTAACATGTAAAAGCACAGTTTTACAGATCAGAAAGTGACCAATTTAAGTTAAGCACCACCTTGCTTGGTATTGACTGCAGATCTCCATCCATGGCTTCAGTTTTCTCACAACCAAAGGTGACTGATAAAGATACAGGCTCATTGGAAGGATGAAATATTTTAAAGCCTGTGAGTTGCTCAATATCACACTTACCACGTGCCATCTTTGAGTCAGTGTGGTCATGAAGGCTCTTTCATGTGCGGAGGCTGCTGTTGTATTGACTACTGTGCATTTTTCTTCGTCACTGTAAACTAAAGAGCTTCACATAACCATGGGTTGCCAGTATCAGATAGGACTGAACTCATGTTGCTTGATCCCTAGTTTATACGGGGGGATGCTGAATGCCTTTCTCCATACAAGTGTGTGTGTGTGTGTGTGTGTGTGTGTGTGTGTGTGTGTGTGTGTGTGTTGGTGAGTGTGTATGTGTTTATGTGTGTATTTTTGTGTGTCTTTATATGTGCGTGTTAATTTTGAAACTGTAGAAATGGTCACTTAGTACATGTATTACCATACTTGCCAAATTGACACAGTCTTATTTTATCTGTGAGAGTCTCAACCTCAAGATATACTCAATCTGATTACCCTACAACCATAAGTCTGTGGAGATGTCTTCATTGTTAAAGGGCCCAGCTGACTTTGGGTAGTGTCAACCCTGGTAGGCAAGCCAGGGTTATATAAGAAAAGTATGTGAGCTCCTGCCCTTGGAATCATTGTGAAAGCAACAATCTTCCATGGTCTCTGTTTTAGTTCCTGCCTTGAGCTCCTGCCTGATTTCCCTCTATAACTGTCTGAAACCTGTGATCTGAAATAAACCTCTCCTTGTCCAATGTTCTTTTGATTATGGTGTTTAACATAGCAATAGAAAGCAAACTAGGAAATGTCTACAGACAAGATGTCAGCACATGGGAGGCTTCTCTCTGAAGAAGAAAACATTGAGACATGCAGGATGCCCTGATGTTATGACACTTACCTCCCATTCATTGTGAGTGGTCTCTCTAAAGCCCTATAGGAGATAGTTCACCCTCTTACCTTCAATCATTGTCTCAGCTACTCCAAATATTCTGTGCTAGTCAAAAAGCACTGAAGCAGTATGACCATGTCCATGTACAGGACAAGCTAATCATCTCTACACTTGTTCATGGATAAGTCATATACAGGTCTTATACCAATGCATCACCACTCATCTTAAATCATCTGTTTTCTCCCTCATTCAGCACCCTATACTTCTAAAATATTAATAAAACAATAGTATTAACACAGTCCTTCTGAATACTTATTTTATATAACATTTATATCACATAATGCTTATTTAATCATTTAACCATCCCAAGAATTGAATAAGAAAATATCCAAGTACTTCTTTGTAAAGGGAGAAACTGAGGCACAGAGAACCGGAATGACATACTCAGATAAACTCAGAATCCCAATTAAGAAAAGGAGCGCAAATTTGACCCTAGATATTTGGCCTTGCACAGTTCTTTACCTACAAATCTTTGGTTTATTGTTTGTTTGCTTTTGTGAGAAAAAAAAATCTGACTGTCTAGGCATTGGGGAGATATGCTCCCTTGGCTGAGGAGATAGCTTTGTGCTTTCCCTGCAAGTATGTGGACCTGAGTTCAAGCCTCTAAGCCTAAATTTTGAAAGATAATCATAGTAACACATGCTTGCAATTTCATCATTGCAAAGTTGGACATGGAAAATTCTTGGGGCTTACTGATGAGCCAGCTTAGTCAAATCAGCAAGTTTCAAGTAATGATGAACTTGTTCTTGAAAAACATAATGAATAGTACCTGAGGAACAATACCTAAGGTTGATCATTGGCTTCAACACACATGTGCACATACAGGTCAGTATACATATTACCACAGAGAATACAAGAACAAAGATGACCCCTAGGTTCTGTCTTTGAAAGCACCATGTCCTAGGCAGTGGAACAGAAATTTAAGCACAGCTCTACCTTATTCTTCTACCTACTCTACAACCAGTTTCAATTTTACATTGAGTATTAGCCCCTTGCTCAAGTGAAAGATACAGGTATTTATAACTTTTGTCGTTGCAGTGAGGCAATACCTAATAAAAGAACAAGGCAAAGAAGAAAAGACATATTTGGGCTCCTGGTTTTGAGAGTTCTAGTCCATCATGGAGGGAAGCCTATGGTGCAGTAGAGCAGTTCATATCATGACAGCTGAGAAACAGAGAGACAGATGGAAGTTGGGACCAGGAATAATAGTCACAGCTCCTCAAGCAACCTATTTTATCCAGCTAGTTCCTAGCTCTGAAATTTTCACGAATTCAACAAATGGAGCCATCAACTAAGCACCAAAACTTTAACAATTGAACCTAAATCAAATATCAGAGTGTTCAAATCAACACAATTCCCATATCTCCTCACCTATGTGACATTATCCTCTGTATCCTATGTATCTCCTCACCTATGACTGACTACATTTTATCACTGAGGCCTGCTCTAAGTGAATGGTGTTTTTTCTAGAGAACATGATTGTTCTGAGATAATACCAAAAAAGGAGGTACGGGGGAGGGTGGGTGGGGGTACACCAATGTGGAGGCAGGAGGAGGAGGAAGGGATAGTGAGTTCCTGGTGGGGGGAGTGGGTAAGGAGAGAACATCTGAAATGTAAATAAAATTTCCAATAAAAAAAATCATCACAAAAAAATGCAAAGAAAAAAAAAAAAGAGGGGATGTTGCAAGGATTTACTCAGACCTTTCTTCCATAAGGACCCATAATCCATTGGACAATATGGATTGCTGTGTCTTTTAAAATTCATAAACTATGTCAGTGACCAGACTGATATCTGTAATTCCAGGCCTAAGCACCCATAAAGAGCCAGCATTATGTAATGTCTGAGTCTGAATACATCCTTTTATGTTACCTATAGTCACTCTAGTAAACAGACACAGAAGTAATTTGGAAGCTTATTACAATGCTAAATGAACTGGAAGCAGAATATCAGCAATACCAGATTCCTTCTAGGAGACTCTGCAGTTAAATTTCATTGTTTAAAATTCCAAGATTCTAAAGCAACCAAGATCTTGGGCATTGTCCTATATACTAGCAGCATAGCATGTCTCTAGCTGTTTGTCTCCCATGTAATGAAGAAGAACAGTATAAATGGAATCATCAGAAGTTAGAAGTGTCAAGTCAAGAATATTCGCATGAATTTAACCCACCCCTCTGATAATAAAAGCTGTTCAGCTGCTACTGCTACTGGTAACTGAAAGGAGCCAACAGGAAAGTAAATGGAGATAGAGGATGTGCCACTGCAGGTAGAGGCACAGAAGTAGAAACAGACAGAATGAAAGCCATGTCCATTCCTCATCTCAATAAACCACCTGCCAGTGATCAATCACTAGGAGGAACAATTGGACATGAGAAAGCATAATTTGCAAAGATCCAATTACATGTACCTGAGACAAGAACACTGTACTTGATGCCCATGGGCAAGAGCTTAATAGCTTATTGTATGCTTGGCCTGCTTCCAATAACTCTTTAGTTTACAAAAGTTAAGAAAAGTATGTCTCTGTGTGTGTGTGTATGTGTTTGTGTGTGTGTTTGTGTGTGTATGTGTTCATATGTATACATGTCCGAGAAGAACTTCAGATGTCACTTATTATGTACCATCTACTTTGAGACAGAGACTCTCATTGGCCTTAAGCTCAACAAGTAGGGTTGGCTGTCTTGATTAGAGTGCTCCAAGTATCTTCCTGTCTGTTTCCCATGTTTTGAGATCACAAGTACATGCTACCACACTCAGATTTATGAGTACTAAAGATTAAACCCATGTTCTCAAGTTTGCAGTCAGTACAAACATTTTATTAACTGAGTTCTTTTCTCAGCTCCCAGATAAGTAAATCTTTATAATATATCAGTGGGTTCAGAGTAGCTATTCCCTTAGGGGAAACTGGGACTCAGAGATGTTAAGGAAATTTCCAAATGTCACCTAGCTGAGATATATCAGGACTGAATTGTAGTGTCCTAATGTTTTATTCTGTATGACTCAGTCACCAAATTCTGAATGCATATCCCAAACTGCTGGGAGAATACTGGACAGAAAATACACAACAGTACAAGAGAGGAGAAGCATCACTATATCAAAAGCACATGGCTGCAATGTCTAAAAATTTGGATCAAGCTCTGGTCCTACAGAACGAGAGGGAAGGAAATATAGTCTGTCAGCCTGTTCTTTTCCATACCTGCCTGGTGATCATTTCTCCACAGTAACTCCCTTTCAGATACCCCAGCTCCCATAAGCATTGCTGTCTTGGATGTGACCACCACCAACCACTCTGATCCCTTTTCTGGAGGCAAGGTCCTGACCATCACTGCTTGTCTTCATTGAAAGATAAGGCATGCAAACTCTAGTAGTTATTTTTCTGTGGCTGTGATTTAAACAATCTGACCAAACACAATTTATGAGAAGGAATGGTTTATTTCATTGCAAAGATTAACCCATCATTGAAGGATACAAAGGCTGAATGTAAACGCCAGAATTTGAAATAAAATCTATGAAGAAACTCTTTTTACTGGCCCTCTTACTGAATCATATTCAGAGAAAGTAAAGTGCAGAATGAGCCTACATCTCTTTCCTACTCCAAAATCCCTAAGAGGACAAAAGAAATATACTATTGCCTAGAAAGGGGCAGTGTGAAGATACAGTGTATAAGAAGTGAGGGGAGAGAAATAAAAGGGGAAAAGTAGGGAAAGTGGAAGAAGAGAGGCAAAAATAGGAAAGGGAAAGTATATGTAGCAATGTTCTCCCAACTAAAGCATTTAATCTAACAAAGAGTTTATCAAAACACTTCATAAAGTTCAAGATATTCCTGAAACTTAAAAGATTGGTGAGCTCCACTCGCCCATCCTCTGGACTCTCCTGCGCCAAGTAGGATTAGTAATGTACTTCCATGTAGTAATCCAGAAGGGAGGATTACTAAGGAAAAGAAATAATGACTTCCTGGAGTTTTTGTAACTGATGCAGGGATGATGCAGTGTTTCTCAACTGTCACAAAAACTGGTGTGGACATTTTAGTGTTTCAGCCTCCTTTGAGTTAAAATCTTGTAAATAATGACAATATGCTAATCAATTGGTAAAGTTGTACTTCAATGGAATTGTTACCTTAGTTTGTGGTCTGTTCCCTATTGTGGAGAAAGAGAGAGAGAGAGAGAGAGAGAGAGAGAGAGAGAGAGAGAGAGAGAAGAGAGAAGAGAGAAGAGAGAAGAGAGACAGAGAGAGAGACAGAGAGAGAGAGAGAGAGAGAGAGAGAAGAGAGAAGAGAGACAGAGAGAGAGACAGAGAGAGAGAGAGAGAGAGAGAGAGAGAGAGAGAGAGAGAGAGAGAGAGAGAAGAGAGACAGAAAGAGAGACAGAGAAAGAGAAAGAAAACTAGTGCCTCTTTGCAAAAATACAGGTTCAGGCATTACTGTGAAACTGTCACATACTTCATCTTTTGTCATCTAATGCTTTGTTTCAGGAAGAATTCTCTTGGGACTTTGAGGACATTGACATGGAAAAATTACATATAGTTTAAATTATGTAGAAAACAGCTTCCTACAAACTCTGTATGAATCAATTCTTTTTTCAAACTGAGTCCCATTTCCCTACTGACTCTGGCAATGCCACAGCAGATTTGTATACCAGGCAGATTATAAGCCTTACAGAAACAATTGGCCATACCATCTTATTCTTTATGTCATCAAAATAGTAATACCATGAGACAATAATTTGGTATTTCTAGGGAGTGTGTAAGTCAAATTGCAAAGACTTGTATCCTCAATTTTTTCATAATGGTGTTAATTCTTGAGGACTTATACCTAATCAATTATGGTAAATGAATGTTACTCATTTCTGATTTTGGAAAATTAAAACATGTACATCTGACTTGACACCTTTTCAGGCTTTATAGTTGCAACTGCTTTAGCAGAAGAAGCAACTAAATGTGTAATTAGTTATTGCCTACATTACCTTTCTATGCCTGGTGTTCCACATCAGATTAAGATAAAATATGGAACTGGCTATTGGAGTCAGACATTTGAGATGTTTTGTTGACAATTTAATATTACCCATATTACTGAAATTTCTTATTATTCTCAAGGACAAGTTATTGTGAAACAGGTATCATGGAACTTTAAAATAATATATTCATAACTCTCTGAGTGTGGGAAGAGCAGCTACTGGTGCTTTTGCCCTGGTTTTGAAGGAATTCTATAAAAATGGCTTTTAAAAAACTAAAGAGTGGGTGTTATACCCCCAGAAGGGGTCTCCTAGAAATACTCTCCGTCATGCCTTGTTTGTTCTCAATTTTCTAAATCTGGATGCTCATGGCAAATCTGCTGCTGATCACCTCTGGCACCCTGAGACAAAAAAAAAATTGTGCCACAGTTATGTGGAAGGACCATCCTACCTTTAAATGGAATGACTCAACCCAGTTCTCATATGGGGCCAAGGATTGGTATGTCGGTTTGATACCAAAGAAGGCACAACTAGGTGGCTGCCAGAAAGATTGGTGAAACAAACATATATCTGCACAAAGCCAGACCCAATTATAGATAAAATTGATAACAAGTGAGATCCAGGGAAGAGAGATCTCCCTGAGAATTCCCTTCCATTTTCCTTTCCAGATAAAAATGAGCCTTCCGTGGTGTATGCTGTTGGAGACTTTGATCGTGATGCAGGCCTCAGAACTTGTACTACTCAGAACTTCAACAAGCTATTGACAAGGACATTGAACAGCGAGAGATTGGCATCACTAATCTGGAAAAATCCCTTCATCTGCTTTTCCTTCAGCAAAGGGGGCTCTGTGCAGCCCTCAAGGAGGAATGCTATTTTTATACTGACCACACTGGGTAGTTAGAGACAGTATGGCCAGGATTAAAGAGAGATTAGAAAACATGGAGAACAACAACAACAAAAAAAACTGGTTCTCTGCCTCTCCTAGGCTTAACACCCTTGTCCCTTCCATCCTGGGTCCTGTGGTCAGTCCCCTTCTCATTTTGGCTTTCCACCCTTGGGCCTTTAAAAGACTCACTGGCTTTGTAAAACAACAAATTGACTCCATGGCATCTAAACCTCTACAAGTACATTATCATAGACTTAATTTGGCTGACAGAGGCTTGGCTGAGCCTTGCGATGACATATCTCATTTAGGAGCTGCATAGAACTCAGATCTATGCACTTTAGTTTGGCATTGTGCAAACACAATGTGGGTACCTGCAAAGAGTGTGTGATGAGGTACCGCAGGGGAGGACCCAAATTGTCCACTTCTGAGTCCCTCGAAAAGCAAACCTGATTGCATAGAGATTGGTGTTGATTTCTTGTGTCTCAAAGCAGCCAGCTAGGACCCTCGATATCCTACGTGGCCCACGAGACAAATAACCCTCTCCTCCCCAAAAAGACATCATTACAAATGATACTTGGAGGATCAGGTCAATGCTTTCCCCCTCTGGTCAATGCCCACTCATCTGTAGATGACATTTCTTAATGTCCACATTAGCCTGCCAGCCTCATTTAAAATTGTTAAAAGGGAGCAGATGTCAGGGAGCCAAACCCAGGAAACTACCTGCTGTTCTGGGAAGCCTAGTCAGTACAAGGTTAAGAAAGGACTTTCTAGGGTCTCAGGTCTCAGGAACTTAAAGAAGTAGCGGCAGTAGGATGGCCTAGGGCAAAGAGGATATGACACTGGGATGGTATACGGCAATAAGCATTCAATAGTGGGATAGCCCTAAGCAATGACCCCCACCCTGTTTCTTGTTCCCCTTCCTCCCTTGCCTAGAGTATATCTTGTAAGCTGCTTCCACATTAAAGTAGACCTTGACAAGGTTACTTTTGCTTGGTCTCATCCTTTCTCCGTCCATGTTCCTTTACAGGTGTGATCCCCTTGATCCCCATAAATAACTGGACCTGCGGGTTGGGTCCAGAAATTCTACCAAAGAAGGGGAACAAAGGTTAAGTGTATTTGTCTGTCCATTCCTGGGGTCTGTTTGCTTCTAGCCTAGATCCTAGACCTTTAAAAGACCCTCTCCAAAGAGAATAAAATGAAGATCATATGGCAGAACATCTGTCATTGTCCTCTACCCTCTGGTACTAAACATACAGATATATAAGGTACACAGGCATGCAAACACTCATGCACACACACACACACACACACACACACACACACCACACACACACAGACATACATAAACACACTCAGAACATCTATCAATTATTTCCTATGAGAAAGATGAAGAGCTGACACTAAAATACCTCAGATTCAAGAACTATAATAGATTTGTGATGAGTATATATAGATTTGTTCTGGTGAGAATCAAAGACATGTTTGGAAGTGGTTACTTCCAGGGAACAGAAAGAGCCTAATATTTAGATTTCTCCCTAAATTTATTTCATTGTTCTAGCCTAAGATTTAGATTCCACTTGGAATTACTTCTTTGTTCTAGTCTAATATCAGATTCCTGACTAAAGTCCACTTCTTTGTCTTTGGCCCATGTAAAATCTTGCCAAGCAGCCACAGAAGCTCTCCACCTCTCCCCCTTTTGGCTTCAGACATGAAAATTACTTTGAACTAGGACAGGGAAGTTGGCTCAGATATTTTAGTCATCTTGATAAGCCCTTAGAACTGAAATGTTCACAGAATTTTGTTTATTGCCTTTCTTGCTCTTTGAATATTTGTGTTTATTGTTTTAAGGAGCAGGCCCTTACACAGAACCAACTCCATTTTTGTTATAAGAAACTTGTTAGGACATGTCTGGTACTTGTAAAGAAAAGTCTGGAAGTAAAGTTGTGCTGTGATAACCAGCTGTGATGAGATCAGTGGTTATCTGCTGTGCACTTCAGGAGTAATGCCAAATCCAACATAAAAGTGGAGTCCGATTGGAGCACTTCATCACACTTGTAACCATGACTGGCCAATGTGATCTTCCAGACAAGCTTCCTCAACACCTGATCATGACATAGCATGATACTTCAACAAGCCTCCTCAGCACCTGGTCATCAAAGAGAACACTGAGAGACCAATGCCTCTAGCTCCTTTGTGGTCAAGCATCCTTCGAGGTCAAATTATCAATTCAAGTATCTGGAAGCCTCAGCTTGACCCCACCTTCTTGGACTCCAGAGCTGTAACCCAAAACCATCAAAAGGACTCAGGATGTATAATCCATGAAAGAATGATATGTTTATTGCTATGTTCATTTCTTTGATAATTAGCAATTTATTATTTGTGCTAATTGTGCATATTGGTAGAGGCAATGCATAGGAAATGTGGCAGTATCTTGTTGTAACAATTGCCTTAACATTGATGATAAATATATTGCTTGCTGTACATCATTTAAAAGTAACTGAATTCCAAAACCTCTGTCTCTCTGGTGTACTTTCTCTTCCCTCTCAAGATGCTGATGGTCTCACAGTCAAATCCAGTATATGATCCATGAGTGGAGAAGGACCTGTTGCTCCTCTCCCCGAGGGGGATTTTAACCCCTTATCAATAGTCTGCTCTTAATAGTTAAGAGTTCTATAGCCTGCTCCAAACAATTGTGTTACTTATTCCTTGACTACTTGCATCTATTGTATTGCTAGTTCCTTGATCTAGAACTGACCTTAATACTTGAATGTAATTAAAATGAAATAGAAGCAAGAAGGAGGTGGGAGGATGGGATAGAGTGTTTCTAGAGAGGGGAAAAGGGATGACATCTGAAACAAATAAATAAAATATCCAATTAAAAAAAAAAGAAAAGAAAATAGGAAGAGTCTCTCACCTTCTATTGTGCTCAATGCTCAGCTTCTCCCAGCCCATTGGGAAAGATTTTTCCAATCCCACATTTGATAGGGGGTTAATATCTAATATATACAAAGAACTCAAGAAATTAGACTCCAGACAACCAAATAACCCTGTTAAAAATGGGATACAGAGCCAGGCAGTGGTGCCACACACCTTTAATCCCAGCACCAGCAGAGGCAGGTGGATTTCTGAGTTCAAGGTCAGCCTAGTCTACAGAGTGAATTACAGGACAGCCAGGCTTACACAGAGAAACCCTGTCTCTAAACAACAACATAAAAAGGGATATAGAGCTAAACAAAGAATTCTCAACTGAGGAAACACAAATGGCTGAGAAACACCTAAAGAAATGTTCAGCATTCTTACTCATCAGGAAAACGGAAATCAAAACAACCCTGAGATTCCACCTCACATCAGTCAGAATGGCTAAGATCAAAAATTCAGGTGATAGTAAATGCTGGTGAGGATGTGGAGGAAGAACACTCCTTCATTGTTGGTGGGATTGCAAGTGCAATCACTCTGGTAATCAGTCTGGCAGTTCCTCAGAAATTTGGACATAGCATTACCTGAGGACTCAGCTGTACCACTCCTGAACGTATACCAAGAAGATGCTCTAACATATAACAAGGATAAATGCTCCTCTATGTTCATAACAGCCTTATTTATAATAGCCAGAAGCAGGAGAGAATTTCTACAACTTAGTAACAAATAACCCTTGTGGGAATTGTTTTCTTCTTGGTACGTCTGTGACTTTTAAAAAGACTCAATCTGACTTATGCTCATTAAAAATAAAATAAGCTAATTCAGTAGTTAAGTGTATCATCTTAAGTCTGCATCTTACTTTTTCCCAGTTCTTTAGAATCCATGGAATCTGAAATAGTTTCAAAGAACTTCTAGGACACCAGAGCTCTAGAGGAACAGATAGTCAAAATGAGGTAACTGGAGCCTTCCACAAGAGACTGAATGTACAAATAGACGGCATCCTAAATAGCATAGCGGCAGGGAAAAG
Source organism: Mastomys natalensis (assembly GCA_021653895.1). NCBI lineage: Eukaryota > Metazoa > Chordata > Mammalia > Rodentia > Muridae > Mastomys > Mastomys natalensis. The sequence continues at coordinate 28,301 of JAJTUV010003801.1, read as the reverse complement.
GTGGCTGAAACTTTTGTACCACCCTTTTATAAAACAACTTATCAAATAGAACAATCTATTATTCTTCCCTCTAAGCAGTAAAATTTTACCTTACTATGATTCTATTATGAGAAAATTTCCCATGTTATTTCAAAAACTCAATGTATTTAAATATTTCTGTAATATTCTCTTTAATAGTAAGAAAAATTGACAATATATTAAACTGTATCAATTGTTAAAAGTCTTGTAAATTAGCACATATTTTATGAGTAGAACTAAATACATAATGATATTATATAAACTTTATTTAAACATAATAACTATAGTATAATAAATAATATAAATGAAAATATAAATTTTTAAATCTTATATTTGAGCCAAAAAGACAGCTAATTTTTAACTGTAATTTTAAAAGAAAAATGTTAGTTACATTTTTGTTTATTTATCTTGTGTTATTGATTGGGTTCAGTTACCACAGTACATATGTGGGGATTAGAGGACAACATTTACAAATCACAAACTTTAACTAACCAATTTGCTATTTTTCTTATGTGGCCCTAAAAGCTCAAGCTCTGGTAGTCAAGCTTAGTAATGGCAAGTACCTCTAACTATTGATCCACTGAACCATTCCAGAAAATTTTAAATTCTGAAGAAATTTTCAAATACATAGAAATATTTTTTAAAAAAAGATGAATAGGTACTCTAAATCTAGGACTCCATCATTCACTTATTTACCTGTTCAATTCAATGAGTTAGACAGTAGTTTTGAACTTCACACTACCCTGGGATCTGAATAAAATATACAATGGTACTCACCAGATACCAGTGTACCATATGATGAAAAGAGAACTGTAGCTACAAGCTGTCCATTGACCAATCATACACACAACACACACACACACACACACACACTCACACATGTATACAAATAAGAAGTGTAATCTTAAAAATTAAAAAAGAACCAGACAAATTTCTTGTATACCAATAATCTATTTCCTTAAAGATACTATCCAAAAAGGGAAGAGAAGAAAAACTGAAAGACAACTAATGCATAATGAATGATTCAAATAAAAATCTAAAAGTAAACTAGCTGTAAAAAACCTAAGTAATGAAATTGCAAAATGTTACCAAGTAAAAACCTAGAAATATGCAGAAGTTCTTAAAAGTTGAATTGATTTTGATAATGCATATTCCATGACTGGTAAGGAAGGCATTCTTTTCAGAATGACCTATGACAGGCTCAGTCTTGTTTATGAAATAAAAAAGGGGGAGATTTGGAGAGCTTTTGGGGCTTCTTGGCAGGAATCTGACATGGCCCAAGGACAAGGAAATGGGCTGCTTGGCAGGAATCTGATATTGGGAAAGGACAAGGAAATGGGTTTCGGGCAGGATTCTGATATTAGTCTAGAACAAAGAAGTAGGCTTCAGGGAGGTATATAAATCTTAGGCTAGAAGAGCAAAGTAGGCTTCAGGCATGAAAATTATTCTGGGCTATGACAGGGAAGTAGGCTCAGATATTTTGGTCATCATGATAGGTAGGCCCTTAGTAACAGTGATCATTGTAGTGATCATTTTGTTTGTTGCCTTGTGTTTTCTTTGATCATTTGTGTTAATTGTCTTGCTTGTTACTTAACTATTTGCATCTATTGTATTGCTAGTTCCTCAACCAAGAACTGACCTTAATACTTGCATGTAACTAAAATGGTATAAAGGCAAATTAGGAAAATTAAATAAATAAATAAATAAATAAATAAATAAATAAATTTTTTTTTAAAAAAGAAAACTCACAAGTCCCCCCCACCCGCCAATGTTGATTAGATAAAGAATGTTTTTTCTGTGCTGTGACAGCAAACTTTACTGAATTTCGAGTTATTTAAGAGCCATGCTTCCAAGCATATATGTGATGGTGTCCAAGAGAGTAACTAGCAAGGAAGAACCTCCCTGAATGTGTGTCACACTCCCCTTTGGACTGGGATTTTTGACTGAATCCAAAGAAAAGTGGAGGAAGCCAGCAGATCCACAGGACTCATCTCCCTCTGCTTTCTGATGGGAGACACATTGCTGTGTCCAACTGCTACCCCAACTCATAGAGAATAATGGATTTCCTTCCCTCCAAACCTGAACCAAAGGAAACCTTTCCTTCCTCAAGTTACTTTTGTCAGATTTTACATCACAGCAACAGATAACTAATGTGGCAAGACTACTAGATGCTGCTCACAGTGACTCCAAGGATAGGAAATTAGAAGTTGCTTGAGAGAAGACATGGGATATAAAAACTGAATGTCAACAATTTATAGATCTGATAGAGATCTAAGTGTTTATAAGGCAAACTTATTCCCCCAAAAAGGAGACAAGCATAGCTACAAGGATTCAGTATCTAGGAATAGGAAACACTAGGGGAAGCCTTCAAGAATTAACATTGGAATTCCCTCAACTGTCCACAGTAAAGACTGGAGAAAAATCTACTTCTGCTTAGAAAGGGGAAATGTGTCAGTTTTGAAATATATTTAAAGCATTCTAACAAAGTGCTAAGAATGATGAAGCATTTTGGTCACTGGTATGAAATATCTTTCTGTTCATCATAGAATCATGTACAATAATATGATAGTAAAATTTAAAATACCAGAATCATTATTGATTCTTCACACACCAACTTACTCACACTGATGAGCTATATATGAGTGTTGTAAGCTGAGGCTGTTTGAAAACTAGCTCCCTTGCTTTCTTCTCTGATGTGAACCCTGTTGTTACTTTTCTGAAATTACTTTGGAAGCTTGAAACAAATATATCTAGATTATAATCATAGTGGCCTAGAGTTACTCTTATGTAAATTTATCCTAACAAAATAATGAATGGGCACAGGAGCATGTTTACTGACAGTCATAGATATGTATCAAAGTCCTGTATCTGATGATAAAAAGCAAAGGAAAAGTTCCATACCTAATAATAACTATTTTGATAAATAGTGACATGTGTATGTGATGGGTTGCTAGCCAGTAATTTAAAATGAGACTATGGGGGCTTCTTGCCTGTAAAGGATGTTCAATATATATTATCAAGTGGAAGGGAAAAAAATGTAATTTCCAAATATGATACCTAGCATGACTCCTTTTATTTACTGAAAGATAAGGAAGTATTTGAATACCTACGTGCAAAATTGTTAACAATACTTAACTCTTTGGGGCTTGAGTTACAAATTGTTTATTTACTTTTAAAATATGTATATTTTAGATTTAAATTTAAGATACATTAATTATATAAGCTGATTTATAGAAATAGTAATGTATGGATATTGTTTCTAGTACTATAATTATGAACTTATATTTAAGTCTTATATTAATCTTAACTGATTCAAAACTGTGCATACTTTCAGAGTAGAATGTACTTTTTTTTTTCAGAATCTATTTACATGCAATGATCAAATAAGGTAATTAAGACATTCCTTAGCTCAAACATTAGGCAGCTCCTTGTAGTAGGAACAATCGAGTTTTCTCATGTGGCTACTTTGAAATATGCATAGTGGTTAAATGCAGTCATTCTACTGTGCAATAGGATGCCTCATTTTTCTACTTCACCAACATAGAAGATATTTAGATATAATTTCTTTGCTAATTGAAAAATAAGTCAAATTATCTGGTTCTATATATGTAGTTAATACATGCTGGAGAGAAGAGAGATATTTTCTTCAGTGCTGTAGTCATTGGCAAGGTGTTCATATTCATGTAAGCAACCATAGTGAAATTCAATGGATCACAGAAGAAAAGTGGCATATGACAAATGATAAATGTTATTAGTGTGATGTTATCTCTTCTGCTTTTCAGTTCTTAACTCCCAATCTCTAATATGAATAAATAGGATAGACCTTTTTCCTGATGGCAGTAATGGACAACAGAGAAACATTTCTTTCCAGGAACGTGCTCAACCATCCAAGTATGTACTGTCATGTCAAGGTGAGTACACAGTTCATTTAGAACAGATTTTGAAAAAAGAAAAAAATAATAATGTTCATTTGTTTCATTATAACAATTTAATAGGAATAATTAACCATAAAAAGTAAAATGTCAAGAGGGCTATTAAAGCCCTTCAGCAGGTTAAGTGTGCCTTGGTCCAAATATTAAATGCAAATAATTTGTAAAAAGTAATACAAAGGTATAAATTTCTTGCAACAGATTTGAGACTCAGTAACCCATCAAGGCCTCCAGATTCTGATAGACAGAGTAGAGCTTTGGCTCATCTTCTAAATAGTAAACAGTCTGCCTTCTAAGGCATTTCTAGGTTCCAAGGATTCAGAAGTGAATAGATACCCTCAGTGATTAAATGACTGTCAGAGTGACAGGATCTAGAATCACTTATTAGACAGGCCTCTAGACTCTTTCAACGACTTTCTAGATTACGTTCATTGAGGTGGAACTACTCATCATACCTGTGGACAGCATCATCCCATGACCTGGGGTCTTGAAAGAAATAAAAGAATCAAGTGAACTGTGGAGCAACATTCTTCACTTCTTATAACTATAGATACAATGTAGAGATAATTGAGCTGCCTCAAATACCTGCTGCCCTGATTTCCCTAACATGATGAATTATTATCTTCAAATTCTCTTGGGTTTCTTTGGTCAGATATTTTGTGGCAGCAATGAGAAAATCAATTAATTTATTCTTCCTTTTTTTTTTTTTTTATAGATCTCATAAACCCATAGAAAGTAAAGTGGGGCCTGGGAAGATGGCTCATTCTGTAAGAATACTTGCTGGCCAAGCAAGAGGAAATAACTTCACCACCCTAGCATTTATATAAAAGACAGAGATAGCCTTATATGTCTCTAACACCAAAATTAGAGGATCAAGATAAGGAGATCCTGAAAGCATGTGAGCCAACCAGGTTAGCCAAAGTGTCATGCTTCACATTCAGTTATAGACCCCATCTACCAACATAAGATAAGTACCAACTGAGATAAATACCCATTGACTTCTTTTGGCTTCTGAATGTGCATGCATGAACACCAACACCCTGCAGGCATACAACAACAACAGAAACGGAGAGAGAAAAAGTAAGAGAGAGAGAGAGAGAGAGAGGTACAGAGAGACAGAGACAGAGATACAGAGTACAGCCTTGCAAGGTTCTCACATGTGAGTACCAGTTCTATATAACTAAAGGTGTTTTACATAGCAAAGGAACATGATAAAGATTTTTGAGAATAAATAGGCTGTGTCCAAGGACTTCTTTGTTCTACCTCTCAATAGCCCAGAGGGAGGAGGGCTATGAGGATAGGTAGGCATCAGGGTGAGTTTTAAGCCAGACTGCTAGATATTCCTATTTAATTCCATTATCAAGAAGTAGTTCCTCCATAAACTGGATGCAAAAAGAGCAAGAAAATACAACTGGGGACCTCTCTTTATACTTTATACTTTATGCTTATACATTACTCATGTACTCTGTACCCTCTATCCAAGGTAACTTGGTGTAATGATTAATATTTTCAATGTGTCGTGTTACAGAAGAGACCTGTTTTGAGAGTTATACTCATGCCATTTCTGGTCAGTCTCTGCTTCATGCTTTTTGGTTGAGATGTGAGCTCCCAATTACCAGCATCCAGCTAGAGCCACCAAGTTGTCATGCTGTCCCCATCATTATGGACATCTGGAACCATAAGGCAAAATAAACTCTTTCATCTGAAGGTTCCCTTGGTTATAGTGTTTATCACAGCTACACATAAGTAACTTATATATGCACCATGTTATATTCTGATTCATTTTTGCCCTTTCTCTCACTTCTCAACAAAATCTAAAAGAGCATATAGAGAAAATTTGATTTTAAATGTAAAGGTTAAGTATTAGCAGAAATAATATAATGTCAAAATGTATTTAGTCTTTCTCTGAAAACTATGAAAGTCCAACAAATATTCTGAATTTAAAATAAAAAATATTTAAATTTTACTTGCATTTTTTATGATTCATAAAAAAATTACTTGAGAAACATTATATTATTCAGCTATAATTCAGATTCTTTGTATAAAAATGGAGTTTTACAATGACAGATTTGATGATTTGTGATTCTTGTGCCTTGTACCATCCCAACATCAATGAATGCACTTACAGTAAATCTAATGAGTAATTTGAAAATATATACATGGTCAGACAAGTGCGAGTAAGCTAGCTTGATACACTATAGTATGTGGATACTGATGAAAGCAAACTGCTATCTTGCTAGGAAGAAAGGACATTCAGTCACTGAATAGAGGACTGCATGACCCTCAAATTGGCTCTCTTCTTTATTTTTCTTTATCATTTTTCTTTCTATGTTTTGTTTCATTGTCTTTGTAGTGCTTGGATCAAACACAGTATCTGTTTATGCTAAACAAGCAATTGAGCCACCACTAAAGTACATCTGTACCTCTTTTATTTCTCTCTTAACTCTCTCACATGTACTAGGTGTGTTGAAAAACACAGGCATACAAATATTTCATAATAAGACATGTGATTATCAATTAAGCAATCCCCCCCATCCCAACATATAAATTTTAAAAAACAACACAACATTCAATCCCCCATATGGATAACCTAAACAGACAGAGATCTTGTAATGGAGGATCATCTCTTTTGGTGATGCTGAGCTAATCTCATCCTTTTATCATGCTAGAACTTTTCTTAGCATGGGCATCACCTGAACCTCTGATCATGTTATAACTTTCTTTTGAATGTGTATCTGAAAAGAAAATGGTACTTAGAAAAGACATTTTTTTTTTCAAGATATGGCTTGCTCAGTAATTGTGCAAGAGGGGTTGATGGAGGCTACAGCAGCTTGTAGACAGCAGATTTTCTTGCCTAGACTATTATGTCTGAATAAAACTCAGTCCCAGGGGCTATGCTGCTTTGCAGTAACAGGTATCTGGAGGAAATCCTCAGACCTCTTTCTCTATAGCACATGTTCATGGTGCCCACCTGCTAGGATGGCAAGCTGCCTGCCATGGCAGAAATATGCTTCATTCACTTGCTCCTGCCAATTAAGTCCAGACTTAATACAAAGAGGCAGAAATCTGGCCCCTGCTGTGCAAACAGATTGCTTAAGTATTCAGGTCTCAGCTGATGCTCCAGAAAATGATGAGTTGTGTTTCCTAACAGATTAAGCTTCTTCCAGAGGCTCAAGCATAGAAACAGCCAGAACAATGTTGAAACTGCAAAGCCTTTGAGAGAACTTGTTTCTTCCATTTAGGACATGATGATATGCAAGAAAGTTATAGGCACATTTATGGGTTGGGTGAAACATGACATGCATGGGTGACAGAGGAGCAGGCCCCAATGTACAACAGCTGGTAGTAGGTCTTGTTTGATAGACTGTGTCCACCTGACATATCCATTGATAGCAGGATTCAATGGGAGGTGACAAGAATCCCTTGAGCATTATGATGTCTCACTGTGGAGTCTGAATACATGTTATTGTTACCAGTGTGGTAAATGAACAGGATTCTGGATGTTATCATCTACTTGTTTCCTCATGCCCCCCTGAAGGCTTCTGCTACATTAGCAAGAACTTATAGGTCTTTATCCTAATTGGCAAATGAAACACTTGTACTATACATAAGTGTAGTCCCAGCTCTGGAGAGGAAGAGAGGTAGAATTCTGGAGTTCATTGGCCAGCTAAAAACCCACTTGGAAAGCATTGGGATATTGAGAGATACTATCTGAAATATAAGGTAGACAATAACTCAAGAATGATACTCAAGATTGTTACCTGTCATTCACAGGAAATACATGCACACATATAAAACAATTCTTTTAAAATTTCCTTAAAAGGGGATGTATTCACTAGAGAAGCTAGAAGCATAAAATATGTGCATTGGTCTATCAGCTGAGTATTTTTTAACTGATGTGATGAATGGTTAGACCCCAGAGTTTTATTACACTGACTTACCCCCATTCCTTGATACCATCATCTAAAACCTTATGTTCTTCTAGGAAGCTTCAGAGAATTATGGAAATAAAACCAGGAAGAAGGGAAGGAAGGAAAAAAGGAAAGAAGGAAGGAGAGAGAGAGAGAGAGAAAGAGAGAGAGAGAGAGAGAGAGAGAGAGAGAGAGAGAGAGAGAGAGAAATGAATTATTATATAAGGTTATTGAAGGGCCAGCAAATGACTTAATGAGTAAAAGCATTATACCCAAGCCTAGTCTCCTAGGATCCACAAGGTGGAAGGAGAGAACAGATACCCTAGTTATCAACTGACCATACAATTGCCAGCATCCTACAAACCCATATATATATATATATATATATATATATATATATATATATATATATATATATATTAAATATGTTTAAGAAACAATATTCTCAACTTTTAAATTGAGCATAAACATGAACATTACTTTTCAAAATCCATTCTCAAATATAAACCTTCTAATTAGAACACAATACACCATTCATTATTAGATCAAATGCTTCACTTGCCCATCTTTCCAGACTAGTCTTAGATTACAGTCATCAGTAACTAATATGTCTTACTTTACATATATACCAAAAAACTCATTACTTTCAATATTGATGTTTTATTAATGTGCTTTTATCTGCCCCTTTAGGTGTTATCCTTGATTTAGATGCAAACTATCCATAAATATTTTTAGATTCATTTAACACTCTTTGAAATAGTTTAAGTTACTTTAAAGTAATAAATGAGCAAAGGAGACTTAGCATGAAATTATATATCATCTCTGAAGACTTTGTAATTAAATTAAAATGTGTCACTTATACAAGCTTACAATCTTAATGGGTGGATTTTTCTGGAAAAGATTGCTGTCTTTACTATTTACTGGTACTGATACCATGATCTTCAGACATCTCCACAGTGCAGAGCATTGTTGAAGACATTTTTTTTTCCCATTTTGACATTTTGGATTCTTTGTCAAAAATTAAATGTCCATGGATGTGTGAGTTGATTTTTGGGACTTCAGTACTATTCCATTGATCAATTTTTGTTCCTGTACCAGTACCATACAGTTTATATTACTATTCCTTTATAGTACACCATAAGATCAAAGATGTTGATATCTCCAGAAGTTCATTTAATGTAAATGATTGTTTAATCTATACTGGGTTTTTTATTTTTCCAAATGAATTTTAGAAATACTCTTTCAAGGACTGGAAAGAATTGTGTTGCAATTTTGAAGGGAATTGTATTGAATATATAGGTTGCTTTTGTAAGATGAACACTTTTACTGTGATAATCCTACATCCTATGAGCAAAGAAGATCTTTCCAATTTTGGTGTCTTCCTCAATTTCTTTCTTCAAGAACCTTAAGTTCTTGTCATATAGGTATTTCACTTGCTTGATTAGAATTGTACCATGGTATTTTATATTATTTATTGATAGAATGTTTATTTACTAATTTCATTCTCAGCCCATTTATCATTTGCATAGTGAAGCAACTGATCTTATATCCAGCCATATTTGTAAAGGTGCTAATCAATTGTAAGAATTCTCTAGTAGAATTCTGGTTGGTCACTTATTTATACTATCATGTTATCTGCAAATAGTGACATCATCTGTGATTATCAATACTTTTATTCTTCCTTCCCAATTTGTATGTTCTTGATCTCCTTTATTTGTCTTATTGCTCTGGCTAGAAATACAAGTACTGTGGTGAATAGAGATGCAGAGAGGGAGCAGCCTTGACTGTTTTTATGATTTTAATGGAATTCATATAAGTTTCTCTCTTTTTAATTTGATTTTGGCTATTGATTTACCATTTGTTTCCTTTATTATGGTTAGATATGGAACTTTTACTCCTTATCTCTCTAAGTTGTTTAACATGAATGGCTGTTGAATTTTTGAAAAAAATATTTGTCAGTACCTAATGCCATGATTGTTTGTTGGGGTGTGTGTGGGTTCTTTCAGTTGTTGATATGGTAGATTGAATTGATGCATTTTCTTATATTGTACATTGCCTGCATTCTGAGGATGAAGCCTACTTTATGGTAGATGATACTGTTGATGTGTTCTAGGGTTCAGTTTAAAAGTATTTTATTGAATATTTTTGTACTTCCATTTCTAAAGATAATTGGTCTAAAATTCTTTTTCTTCATTTAGTCTTTGTGTGGTTTAGGTATCAGGGTAATTATGGCCTCATGGAATAAGTTTGGCAGTGTTCTTTCTCTTTTATTTTGTTGAATAGTTTGAGGAGTATTTGTATTAGCTCTTCTTTGAATGGACTTCAGGGATTTTTGTCAAATTGAGATGATGGGAGTATAACTTCATAGGGATTTAATAGGTTTGCACAATGCCTACCATGTTGCTGCTTAGGTTGTGGGGTATTATATATGTTATTTTAAATTCTTTTTCGACTATGTATTGGTATCTTCACATGCAGGAACATAAATACACATGCATGCCTGTGCCCTAATGAAAGGATTGAATCCCCTAGAGATAAAGTTACAAGTGGTTGTGACCAACAGAACATGGGTTATGGAAAATAAAGTCAGATCCTCTCTAAGAAATAGATTCAGTAAGAAACCCTGCCAGCACTCTTAACTACTGAGTCACTTCTTCATGTTGGTAATTTTTTTATATTACAATACTGAGGAAAGGCAGAATACTAATATCTTTTCTAAAGACAGCTCCTAACATGTTTATCTAGGGAAAGGGCTGGGATGAGACAATGAACCCAGGTATGGCTCCTTCCCTCCTGATAGTCACTAGAGCCTAACATGTTGTGTTTTTACTGGATCCACCCAGTATCCTACAGCCTGGGCTATTATCAAATTCCAGCTCCAACACACAAGTTATGACTTAGCAAGTTTATAATTTTGGAGCTGAAATATCTCCTGAAATTCTATGTTTTATGGACTAGTCCCTAGGTTAGCAATAATGGACAGTGGGGGAAACTTTACTACTTGGAGCCTGAGTATGGTCTTTAGATCACTGGGGCCCTTGAAGGAGAGTGTTGGACCCAAGTCCCTTAGGCTTTCTGATTTTCTTGCTTTTTCCGATTTTTGAAACAATTCCCATGTAGCCAATGTTAGCCTCCTACTCACTAGATGGCTGAGGATGACCTTGAACTTCCATTTCTCCTGCCTCTACTTCCTGGGGGCTTTGATTTCAGGAATCATGGGGCCTAATTCATGTGGTACTGGAACTAAGGGCTTCATGTACACCAGGCAAGCATTCTACTCACTAATCAGTAGCACCTACACCACTCCTAATCACTGACACTATCTTTTGCTTCCTGATCATGACAAGCATAGTTTTGCTACACATGTCTGCCTCAACACAGACCCAAAGACACGGAACCAATTGACCATAGCAAGTGGATATGCAAAGCTCTATTCACTCTTTACTATGTATTTACAGAAGTGGTAGCATCTTAGACATCAATCATTTAAGTTATTCTGTTGGATGTCAACATTAACAAAGCATTCAGAAAATCAAAATAAACCTTTCCTTTTCATAATTTGACTTATCTCATGTATTTATTTATGTTAAAGAAAGATGAATAACACAGAGTGGAGTGAGACTCAATTAAGTTTTACTCAAGTTTAAACTCTAGAATAACACAAAACTCATATGAAACCATTCAAGTTTAGTTTTGTGGTATATACCAAGCAATATTCTGCTCTTAATGCATACACTGTGACAATGGTCATCTCCAATAAATGGATTTCTGTTTAAAAAGAAACTGATGGTGTAGCATGTAGTAATATTGTGGAAGCAAGCCCCAACTCACTTTTTAAATTTGAAGTGAGATAAAAATCTGTTAATCTCACCTTTAGAATTTGCCCCATAAATTTAAAAATGAGAGAAATTATTCATAAGCCTCTATAGCACCACACCACAACCACTCTGCACTTGTCTCTGCCTCTCTTCCCACATTCCTGGTATTTCCATTAAAAGTCTCTTTCATAAAAATCAGTTTTCAGAACATATTTTTCAGGGAGATGCTGGTGATAGATAGCAGTGACCTCTGTTGTGGAAGCCATTCTATTGACCCTATTACAAGTACCAATCAGGGAGAGGCCATAAAAAAATACCCCTGACTCTTGTATCATATTAAAACCACAAACATGGAAGCCTTTCTAATTGTACTCCTGCCCTAAGTTTACATGGCAGGGTCCAGATAAATTTCACTCAACAGGTTAACAGTTCAGGAAGCCTTTATAGGGTACAAGATTTGATCAGATCACCCTGTAAATTGTGGATATAGAAAGCTCTATTCATTCTTTACCATGTATTCACAGATGTAGTAGCATCTTAGACATCAGTCATTGAAGTTATTCTGTTGGACCTGAACATAAACAAAACATGCAGTCTCCTGACAGATGGAATGATTGAGTGAGTGAATGTGTGAGTGAATGAGTGAGTGACTGAGTGAAAAATTAGAATCTTGTAGATCATAGGTAAGTAAGTGCTCTGGGAGGGGACAAAACTAGGCAGTAACTTGGGAAGAGGAAACTGCTTGGTTACAATAGGTGTTTAGTGAATTATAGAGTCTTAGCTTCTTATGGAACCCTAGATACTTACTGTGTGCTACATCTCCTATGGAGCAAGAAACAGCCCACTGCTTGTAGGCTCTGCCATTATTCTGTCTTGTCAGTCCCTATGATAACCTCATCATGCCTTGTTCTTTAGTTTTTCTTGGAAGATCCCTGGACAACACATAATGCAAATACCCAATTAATCTTCTCTTGTCACTCCACATATAACCTGATAACACAGTGCACATGTCACAGATCTCACAATATCTCAAAAGGATAAGAGATTTTATGTATAGTATGTTCATTGCTGTAGCTACAAAAGGCTTAGGACCAACCCTCCATTTGAAGGTCCTTATTTCCTTCCAAGATTTTGCAGTCTGAACTTAGAAATTATTTTTATTCCTTCCTAAGCCATTACCCTAATTGGATTGTTTGCCTAATTACTATAATAGTTTTCAAGTCATTTTATGAAGATTGCATCAGCATTGAGTCCTCAATGTGTCTCTACCTGGAGTGTGAGTCTGTAAACATTCACAGCAGCAGAGCAATGAAAGAGGTAACATACAACCCTATCACCAAGAGTAAGTCATGTGATCAATTTCAAGCATCTCAACAACAGACAATGATTGATAACTGTGCTGGCTACTTTTATGTTATGTTAACACAAGATGTAGTCAATGAGTAAAGAGACTCCATTAAGGAAATGCTTTCTTAAGACCTTGCTGTATACAAGCTTGTAGGAAATTTTCTTAATTACTGAATGCTGGGAGAGAGTCCTGCATTATATACGGTAACACCCATGGGATGGTGCCTCTGGATTCTATAAGAGGTAGACTGAGCAGTCTACATGGAACAAGCCTGTAAGCACCATTCCTCCATGATCTTGCCTTCAGCTTCTGCCTACATGTTCCTGCCCTGATTGAAGTCCTGTCCTGACTTCCTCCAACGATGAATAGTGATATGGAAGTATAAATCAAATAAACTCTTTTCTCTCCAGTTTGCTGTTGGGCATAGTGGTTCTTCACAGGAATTTGTTCACCTTAATTTGCTTTATGCTTGCTGATCTAGAGTGTGGAATTAATGTTATTCTGAGGGTACACAATGATAGAAATAGCTAGAAAATATTGCCTACCCAAACAAGGAACCACAGCAGAACACATGTAGAATTATGAGTGAAGAGTTGCTTCTATCTTTTCACAGTTTAATGAAGACATGACAGAACTCATTCTTCTACCCAGTCTGTATCAATGGAAATAAATTTTTTATTCAAAAGGACAATGGATAAAGTCACACACATTGCAAATTTCTGTCTGTTTTATGTTACTCCCAAAATGGGGATTATTGGGTACAGAAGAAAGGTCTCTGTGGCAGAAACAATGACTAGCAAAAGTTACTTGTAATCATAAAAATTGACCATCAATTCATCTGAAGAAAAAATTATATGAAAAGAATTCATTTAGGTATAAAAATTCAGGGAAGTAAAAGTGGAAACTATTGGAGACCATTTAATTATACTTCAGAGAGTTTGAGTCAGAAATTCAATTGGGAAACAATTTTATCTGAACACAAATGTTCAATGAGCATCACTACATACAGGTCTATCTCTTATTCAAATATTTGTGTTTAAAATGGGGAGTGAAAGAGCTGAGTGGAGGAAGAAGGGATCAGGAATGGAAGTTTTGGGACAAGATCTATGCAGTCAGTATTACTGCATTTTTGACCAAACATATTCATATGGTTAGTTGCTATAGAGCATAGAATATAGAAAATGATGCTGTCCTAACTTCCCTAGTCCTCACACTATCTTTTAGAAAAACCTTCTAGGAACTCCTTCTCTCAACCACATTTTAAAATTTCTAATCCAGAAGGAACAGAGCAGTAAAAAACAGACACCTGTTTTTTGTTTTGGGTTTTGTTTTGTTGTTGTTGTTGTTGTTTGTTTTTTGATGTATGTTGTTTGTTGTTTGTTTGTTTATTTTTAACAAAATCCCAAACATTCAATTTTACCAGTAAAGACTTGAGATCCAAATGCTGGGGTTGAAGCCCAATAACTCAGAGGCAGAGATAGCACACAGCTGAACTTCCTCCTCAGCTGGAATCCCCAAAAGGAAGTTCTGCTTCTCTACCTCATCTAAAAAACCTCTAACTGAATGTCTCTCCCTGTTCTTTTGACTTACTCTTACTCTTATGTTTTTCTTTTCTGTATTCACTTCCTGTCAACTAATTGCTTGCTGTCCATCTGACCTCTGGCTGACATTCTTTAATCTTGTTTATACTAAACAGAAAATTCTTGACCGCTGAGAAACACCACATCTAAAAACAGGTTTTCCTAGAAAATAACACAATTTCAGGCTTCACAGTATGATCAATTATCTTGCAACAGTTACCAAGGTCTTTAAAATCAAAGTACTTTAAAAAGTGCTTGCAACAATCACCAAAGATCTTTAAAATCAAAGCACTATTGACACAGAATGTTTTTGAAAACACATATTTTCACATGCTAAGTAATCACCCTTACAGAGAGATGTATCTCTAGCCTTTTGTAATTTTTTAGTTCAAGAAAGAGTCTCAGCAAATTACCCAGGCTGAGATTAAACTCATTACAAACCAGAAAGATTGAATTTATGATTCTCCTAGACCTCAAGAGTGGCTAAAATTTCATGTTCTCACCACCATGCATGGCTGAATGATTATATCACTTTTCAGTGTTTTTTGTTTGTTTGTTTGTTTGTTTGTTTGGGGTGTTTGTTGCAGTAGTGTGTGTGTGTGTGTGTGTGTGTGTGTGTGTGTGTGTGTCTGGGAGAGAGAGACAGAGAGACAGAGAGACAGAGAGACAGAGAGAACCATTCATATATATATATATATATATATATACATATATATACATATATATATATATACATGTATATGAATATGTATATATGTATATATATATGAATGTGTAAATGTATGTATAAATCCATATATATGTATGTACAAATCCAAAGACTTGTCTGTTCACATGTGAAGACTAAAATCAGAAGTAGGGTACCTACATTCTCAATTACTCTTCACCTTAAATCAAGACAAGGCCTCTCACTTGAACTCAGCACACTAATTTGGCTAATCTATGTAGTCATTTTGTTGTAAGAATCACTTGTCTATGTTCTTCAAGTTCTAGGATTACCACAATATCTGCCCAGCTTTATAGGGTTTCTAGAGACTCAACTTCAGGTGGTTTAGCTGCTCTCTTGGTCATTGATTTATTGATGTAAAAAAAAAAAAAAAAAAGCCAATTATGACCCAGAAACTATTATAAAACAAAACATTTAATCAAGACTTGCTTACAGACTCAGAGGTTTAGCCCATTGTCATCATGGTGAGAAGTATGTTGGCAAACAGACAGACATGGTTCTGTAGAAGTTGCTGAATATTCTAAATCCAAATCCTTAGGCAGCAAGAAGAGAAAGTCCTAGCTTGGGCTGGAAAACATTATAGGTCACCTCCAGAGACATATTTCCTCTAACAGCCACACCTCTTAATACTTTCAGATAAGTCATGAAAATTTATGAGCTTATTGGGGTGGTTCTCATTTAAACCACAATGGCAATGGAACAATAGTTTTCCTATAAATAAAATATTTGTAGATGGTTGGAACATTTTCCTTATCAAAGTTAACAATAATATGAAATCAGCTTAATTTCATTTATTAGGTTTCAAGGCTGTTCATTTCCCATCTGAAAATTTTTTTCCTAAGTGGAATAGTCTTACTTTATTAAACAGAAATGAACATTGATTAACTCATTGTCTATGACACTGTCAAGATTTACATTTCTTTTTTTAATTAGGGATTTTTTTTTATTTACACTTCAAATGTTATCCCCCTTTTCAGTTTCCTTTCCTCAAACCCATTATCCTATCTCTTCTCCACCTGTTTTTATGAGGATGCTCCCCTACCCACCCATTGGGATCCTCCATGCTCAATCAGATGGTTGCCTGCAAGCAACCACATCTATATTGGTCAGGGTCTGGAAGAGCCACCCAGAGAACTGCTACACCAGGTTTCTGTCAGCAAGTACTTCTTGGCATCAGCAGTAGAGTCTGAGTTAGGTGTCTGGAATGGATCTCTATGTAGGGCAGTCTCTGGATGACCTTTCCTCCAGTCTCTGCTCCACTCTTTTCCCTGAATTCTCAGTTAATATTTTTGAACTGGGTGGGTGGCCTCATCCCTCAACTGAGGTCAATTCCTAACCTCTGCATATGTTCTCTTCAGTTTCTCACTCCAGCTTCTAAGGTATTTCAGTTAATGTCATCCCCATTGGATCCTGGGAACCTCTTGCTTTCCTGGCATCTGGACATTCTAGTGGCTACCCCCAGTTCTCCATCCCCAACTGCTACATACCTGTGTTCAATTTTCTGACCCTATGTACTTCTTGACTATCTGGCCTCACACCTGACCCTACCACATTTTTACCTCCCCCTCCACTCTCCCATCCAAGTCCTTTTTTCCTTTTACCTCCCATGATTATTTTGTTCTCCATTCTAAGTAGGACTGAAGCATCCACACTCTGGTCTTCCTTCTTGAACTTTATACAGTTTGTGACTTGTAACATGGATATTCTGAGGTTTTTCACTAGTATCAACTGATAACTGAGAACATATCATGTGTATTCTTTTGTGACTTGGTAAACTCAATCAGGATGATATTTTCTAATTCCATTCATCTGCCTAAGAACTTCATGAAGTCACTGTTTTTAATATCTGAGTAGTACTCCATTTCATAAATGTACCCCATTTTTTGTATCCATTCCTCTGTAGAAGGACATCAGGGTTGGTTCTAGCTTCTGGCTATTATAAATAAGGCTGCTTTGAACATAGTGGAGCATGTGTCCTTGTTATATGTTGGAACATCTTTTAGGTATATGCCCAAGAGTGTCATAACTAGGACCTCAGTTAGTACTATTTTCTGAGAAATCACCAGACTGATTTCCAGACAAATTCTGGAAGCTTGCAATCCCACCAGCAATGAAGGAATGTTCCTCTTTCTCCACATCCTTGCCAGCATCTGCTTTCACCTGAGATTTTTGATCTTAGCCATTCTGACTGATGTGAGGTGGGGTCTCATGGTCAATTTGCATTTCCCTGATGAGTAAGGGTTTTGAAGATTTCTTTAGGGACTCTTTATCCTTACATTTCAGTTAGAAATCTAGATGAAATGGACAATTTTGTAGACAAAATCCAGATAACAAAGTTTAAAAAAATCAGATAAAGTACCTAAACAGCCCCCTATCCCCTAAGGAAATAGAAGGAGTCATTAAAAGTCTCCCAACCAAAAAATATCCAGGACCAGATGGTTTTAGTGGAGACTTTTATCAGAACTTCAAAGAATTATTACCAATACTCTTCAAACTGTTCTACAAAATAGAAACAGAAAAGATACTACCTAATTTTTTTCTATGAAGCAACAATTACACTGATACCTAAACCACACAAAGACCCAAAAAGAAAGAGAATTTCAGACCAATATCTGTTAATAATATTGATGCAAAAATGCTCAATAAAATTCTTACAAACCAAACCCAAGAACACATTAAAATGATCATTGATCATGATCAAGTAGGTTTCATCCAGGGATGCAGGTATGGTTGAATATATGGAAATCTATCATAGTAATTCACTATATAAAGAAACTCAAAGAAAAAAACACATGATCATCTCATTAGAAGTTGAAAAAGCAAATGACAAAATACAACACCTCACTATGTTAAAAGTCTTGGAAACATCAGGAAGTCAAGGCCTGTAACTAAACTTAATAAAATCAATATACTGCAAAACAATAGTCAACATCAAACTAAATTAAAGAAACTTGAAGCAACTCCATTAAAATCAGGTACTAGACAAAGCAAACCACTCCCTCTATATCTATTCAATATATTACTCGAAGTTCTAGCAAGAACAATTAGAAAACAAATGGAGGTGAGAGGGATACAAATTGGAAAGGAAGAAGTCATGATATCACTACTTGCAGAAGATATGATAGTATACTTAAGTGAGCCCAAAACAAGAAAGCTCCTACAGCATATAAACAACTTCAGCAAATTGGCAGAATATAAAATTAACTGAAACAAATCAATAGCCTTCCTCCACTCAAAGGATAAATGGGCTGAGAAAGAAATTAGGGAAATGACACCCTTCAAAATAGTCACAAATAATATAAAATATCTTGCTGTGGCTCTAACCAAGCACGTGAAAGGTCTGATATGTATGAGAAGAACTTCAAGTCTCTGAAGGAAAAAAACATGGAAGAAGACCTCAGAAGATGGAAAAGTCTCCCATGCTCGTAGATCAGCAGGATTAACACAGTAAAAATGGACATCTAACCAAAAATATTCTACAGATTCAATGCAATCCTCATCAAAATTCCAACTCAATACTTCACAGAGATTGAAAGAACAATTCTCAAATTCATCTAGAATAAGGAAAAAAAAAACAGGAAAGCAAAAGCCATTCTCAACAATAAAAGAACTTCTGAGGGAATCACCATCCTTGACTTCAAGCTGTACTAAAGAGCAATAATGGTAAATAAATAAATAAAAACAAGATATTAATATAGATAAAGACAGGAAGATCAATGGAATAGAATTAAAGACACAGAATTGAACACAAACACCTATGGTCCCCTGATCTTTGACAAAGAAACCAAAATCATGCAGTGGAAAAAAAGACATCATATTCAATACATGATACTGGTACAAGTAGCCATCAACATGTAGAAGAACAGAAACTGATTCATTCTTATCTCCTTGTACAAAGCTCAGTTCCAAGTCGCTAAAGAACCTACACATAAAACCAGAGACATTGAGTCTAGTAGAAGAGAAATAGTAAAGAGCCTCAAAAACATAGGCACAGGGAAATTTTCCTGAACAGCACATTCTCTAAGATCAATTATAGACAAATGGGATCTCATAAAATTGAAAAATTTCTGTGAGGCAGAGCTCACTGTCAATAGGACAAATTTGCAAAAGTAAAATAAGTAAATTCAAATCTAGCCTAGGCTAGGAGGCAAAACCCAATCTGGGGATTGTGAGAAAGGCTTTCTTTTCTTTTCTTTTTTTCTTTAATTGGATATTTCTTTATTTACATTTTACATGTAATCCCCTTTTCCCATTTTCCTTCCCTATAACCCCCTTATCCATCCCCCCTACTCCTTTTTGCTTTTATACCATTTTAATTACATGCAAGTATTAAGGTCAGTTCTACATTGAGGGATTAGCAATACAATAGATGCAAATAGTCAAGGAACAAGCAAGACAAGGGCTTTCTTAAACCTAGAAAATACACATAAAAAATAAACAGTCCTCAATGTACAGTAAGTACACTAAAAAGATAATGAGGATTAAAGACTGGGATACATTAAAGAGATCACACCCTGACAGCTATGGTTGCCACTGAAGATTTCTAATGTCTTAAGATACATGCTAGTCAATAGTGGTTAACCAAACGACTGAGCTGTGCATCTGAAGTGAAGTGTACAAATTATTGAAAAGAATTCTTATCTATTATCTTCTGTATTAATTACTTTACATGTTGATGGAGGAAAATAGGTGACAAAAACAACTTATGGAAGGAACTTAGGGTAGTGGTGCTCACATGGCATCTGAATTCAGGAGTAGAGAGTAATGGATGATAGTGCTTAGCTGATTTTCTCCTCCTCATCCATTGCAATACTTCACCCCATGGAACAGTGCCACTCACACTTAAGTTGAGTCCTTCCAAATGAATTAGCCTCCTCACAGGCATTCTAAGAAGCAATACTGACTGTCACACCTTCCAGAGAGTACCAGGCAAAGCACCTCTTACTCTAGGCTATGCAGTGTGGGGATGGTTAAAGTTGAGAGGACAATATGGGAAGAGGACTATACATTCCATGTAGTTTGGGCTGGCCACCCATTGTTTAATGACTCACAAACGTAGGCTTAGATTAAAATGCATTTATACTCAATTAAATTACCATAATTATGCTTAGTGAATAAACAGAGTAACTCTTCCATATGTATGTTATGTGAGGCTCAAGTTGTATTGACAATTAAAGATTTATTCTATTAATGATAACAGGGTTGACAAGATGGGTCAGAGAATAAATGTTCTTGACCTCAAACCTGAAAACCTGAGAACCTGAATTCCATTCTTAAGTGCCAAAGGATAGAAGGAGAGAACCAGTTCCTACAAGTTGTCCTCTAACCTCCATATCCATGGCATGCTATAAGTGCACATGTGTCACACACATGTGTACCTATAAATACAATGAAATAATAAATAAATAAATAAATAAATAAATAAATAAATGGTTTATATTTTTTAAAAAGATAATGTGGAAGGTAAAGGGAGGTTATGAATTACAGCATTTACCGGGTGGCAGGAAGAGAGAGAGTCATATCCTGTCCTTCTAGAGGCACAGCGTTTGAATCCCAAAAGCATGTCATGTTGCCCATTATTACCTATAACTAAAGCTCCAAAGGACTCATTGCCTGTTACCACTGTGGGCATCTACGTATACACAAATTTCATCTCACAGTCATATTCACATACTCCTAGTTTAAAGACTATAACAATAAGACACCATGAATGAGCCAGAAAGTCAAAAATACAACCCAAGGAGACTCAATGCCTATTGCCCCCCTGCAGGTACTTACATATACACACACACTCACAGACAGACACATTCACATAGTTTAGAGACTATAATAACAAGACACAATGAATGACCCACAATGTCAATAACAGATATAAGGAGATTCAGATATTCATATGACTAGGTACAGACTTCAAAACAAGTATGGGATTTCAAGAATATCAAACTCAAACTTTCTATTTTTAGAGTCAAAAATTATAAATAGTGGTACTACCAATTTATGTATGTGTGTGTCTACTGGTCGGTGTGTTGGGTGGTGAAGATATGTATAAGAGTGGATGTGTGTATGCATGAATATGAGTATGAGAGCCCAAAGAAAACCTTAGCTATCTTCGTCTTTATCAATCACCATCTACCTTAATTTTTATGCAGTGATTACTCCCAGACCTGGAACCCACTTGGTAAGGTAGTGTAACCTGTCTTTATCTACTTTGTGGGTTCTTTTTTCTATCAACCTTGTCCACCACTATATCACTCTTAAAATTTCCCAACACTAGATAAGAAAAAAAGCAGGCTAGAGGGGAATGAAGGAGTAGATATTGCTAGATTACTGCCTTCTGATTAGGGGCAATGAGTTCCTTGGGGAAAGTTTGATCTTCATTGTCAGGATATCTAATTTCTTCTCATCTCTTTGCACACTTGACAACCTGCTAACAAAAAACAACAAACAACAAGCCATACAAACAGCCCTTTCTACTAGAGCTCTAGATCAAAAGTCATCAGAATGCCAAATGTCACACAGTTGCAGAAACTATTTATGGCTGTCAAAATCATACTCCCTGCTGTACCAGAAAACAAGTCATTGTCAGGTGTCTTGAACAATATAAAGCACTCCTGTATTACACACCTGATATTAAAACAAAAGCATATATGTATAACAATTCTTCTTTTGTTTCTTTTTAAAGAAATCAAAATTTTCATTACATTTCACCCTTTTTGTTTAAAGTTATTAATTGTGTTGTATTTAGTGAAGTCATAAAAAGAGACATTTTCAATAAAATAAGTGCATTTTGGGTCACTGGACAAGGTTTTCAGGAGACTTCTCTTATTCTTTGCACCTTGGCCAGTTGTGGGTCTCTATGCTAATCACCACTGTAAATAGAACTTTCTCTAGTGAAGCTGAAAGGTGCATTCCTCTATGGTATAATAATAAATCATTAGGCATCTGCTTAGTACTGTGTTCATTAGAGATAATTCATTGTAATGAGATATGTGTTGGTTTAGTATTTCAGCAGTGGTACTGTTGGATTTAAAAGATCTAAAACCAAGGACACACTCCCCCAGAGATACCCTTGTATGGGACTCCCTGCAATCCCATGAGGTTTATTGAGGAATTGATAAATTGATAGTGGCTAGTGTGCATCGGGGCCCTCTGCTCAGTCGAGAGGGAACCCCCGAACTAAGGCGAAGGGTGGTTTATATACAGAGTTCACAAGGACAGTTAATTGCTTCTTGGACAAAATTAAAAAAGATTTCAAATAACGGTTCCTAAGTTAGTTCTTGTTCCCAGGCTCAGTTTCTACCTTACTCAAATTTGCACTTTTATTTTATAACCTGGGGAATTCCTTCTAGTGGCTTTTGTTTACCCAGGTGTATTGTTTTAAGGGCTTATCTCCCTTATCTTGGGCCCTTTCATTTGGAATGTTTGTTCCAGCCTTTGGATGTACTCTTCCTGGGATGTGCCTCAGGGGCAGCTAATATTTGAGTGTAAATCGAAACTCTAAGCCTAAGAATCTTTCATGCTGCGACCTGAAAATACATTCTTACATTTGATGTTAAATTCACGCTGAGATTTGGAATTACATTCTTATAGTACAACTGCTGGAATATAGGGTTTTATAGATCCAAGCACTCTCCTTTTACTATTATCTAAAATTCAGATATTTTTGTTCAGAGTTGCTTGTAATAGTCTTGTGTTATTCTTTTCTTCATTTTTCCTGCAAAATAGGTGATGAAATAGATACAAAACATTTAAGTATTGAGCCAAATCAATAATAAGAATATTTGTGTCCACTATTTATGATCCTGTTATTCATGCCATTCTTAGACAAGATAAAAATGGACTGAAAAAACAGTTCAAGGGTTAATTATGGTTGCTGTTCATTCCCAAACTCCATGTAAAAAACTCAATAACCCGTTCTAAATCCAGCTCGGGAATTCTGAAGCCTCCTGTGACCTCTATGAGCACCCACAACCCTATCTAAATAAATAATAAGTATAAAAATGAGTCTTGAAAAAAGAAATGGAACAAAAACAAGATTCCAAATGCTTTGTTTACCTTGAATAAGTAGGTGAAATTGTATTCAGGAGAACTCAAAGACAATCTAAACACTGAAGACAAAAGAGAGAAATAAAAGAGATGAGGAAACTGACATCCAAAGGCACTAGCTACCTTGACCTTGTTACAGAAATAAGTAGTACAAGTAATAATCAGGCCCAGGCAGCTTGGCTGTAACACTATGAATAAATCATCACTTAAACTGCTCACAAACAAACAAAGAAACAATACCAAACCAAAACAAAAAATAATGTAAAGAAGCAATGTCCTAAGGCACAGACTGAATTGCTAGCACAAAACTTCTTTATTAATGTCTTACTCAAAGCAACTGAACACATTTCCATTAACAGGTCTGTCAGCTTCAACCTGGGAAGACTACCTAATGAAAACTCTTGTCTTCTTTTTGTCTTTCATGAGGTGATTAGGGTCATTAAATCCCAGAGGCAATGATGGCTTAATTAAAAGGCAATGGTACTACCGAAATGTTTCATGTGGGAGAGCTAAGCCCTGTTCATTAAAAATCCCAGATGGGGCCAGCCAGGTGACCACTGATGGGTATTGGAAGGATCCCTGCTGGAGGCTATAATTCTCAGAATTGGAAATAGACCTCTACATACCAGGAACTGAAACACTAGGAAGCTATTGTCAGAGGTAGGAACACAGCATTGCAGATTTCCTGTTGTAAGAAAACTGGTAACATTTCTGCAATATAAATTTTGCTAAGGTAAAAACAAACCATGAGAAACCTTGTGAGGTTGGATATGGCACTATTCATGCCACATTGACCTTCATCATCCACTCTCCAACCTACAGCTGTTAGTAAATTGCCAGAGGGAAATGATAAGCACTGTACTAAGAAATTCTGTTTGTCCTTCCTTAATTCTCAGTTCACAGAAGAAAGCTTACTAAATGCCCTAAGCAGTTAGAGGCTACAAGTGCCATTCCTATGTGGTGGATATATATTAAACTTTCCTCCTTCTCTTACCACCAAGACTCAGAGACAATACAACTGTATGGCTACTCATCAAATAAACATGAAACCTATAAGAGAGGTCCCAAATTACCTTACAGGACTGAAACTTCCTCAGGGATCCAGCCATGCCCACTGCCAGCTGTGGCACGAATAGATTTCTGATAATGCTCTTACTCCAAAAGGCACTGGACATCAGTGTCCCTGACAATATAAAGCCATACATTAAGCATACCAAGTTTAGGAGTACATTCCTTAGCATACTGAGTCATTGCTTAAAAGAGAGTAAACAAATTTTTTTTCACTTTGCCCTAGTTTTGGATCCTCTATATAAAAACTCAAAGTGTTGACCAAAAGTGCATCTGAGCATGCTCAGCTTCCACAAGAAATAATTAGCTAAAAGCAAGGAGTAGATACTTGGAAGGTGCATTAACAAAGGAGGCTATGCCAGAGAGTGCCTGGCTCCTTTACCCTGGAACAGAGAAGCAGGTAGGGTTTAAGCAAACAGCACCAAAAGAAAAGGGCACATATTGATTTCACCAATGCCTGTTCAGGGAAAAGGTAGCAAAAACATCTTTTCACATGCTTTGTTGAGCATGGTGGAGGACGGGACAGCACTGAGCATGGGCATGGACTTCATCTAGGGGGACCACAATTTTAGGCATATCTCTAGAAGTTTGTGTGGTGCTCTCTGTCTGCAGTTAGAGAGAAGAAAGTAATGTAGATTATTTGCACCCGCAGAAACATCACCAACAGTGCAAAAACTAGGTACTGAGAGATGTTAATATTATCATTGTGCCTACATTTTGTTCCTCTTGATATGGCACAGTTAAACAGTATAGAGCTCAAAGTAATTGACATTTTATGAGTGGTCTAATTTCTCAGTATGCAAAAGAAATTATGAAGGTGGGAAGGAATATCCCTCTTAATGTTCAAAGTGGAAACAGAACTAATGTCATTTACTGAGACTGGGCTGCCTCCATGACTGGCTTCAAATTAGCAATTCAGGAGAAAGGCCTAAAATGCCATGCTTCAGGCAACTAGTCAGAAACTGCCCTGCCATCAGAAACTGCCCATCAACCGCACGAAGAAAGGAAAATGTGTCAGCAGTTTCCAACCAGCCTCCAGGGGCCCAGTAATAGAATGTCCTAGAGAAGAAAAGACAAAGCCCACCTTCCCCAGGATTCCTCAACATAGTTTCCAGCTAACACTTCCTAGGTAGTGGTCTCAACTGCCTAGGACTTACTTCAAACTCTATCTATCTTGATAATGGAAAACCCAATCATGCTGAACTCTGCAGAGTAAAACACTTATTTGTCTACAAACTATTTGAGTCTTCTTTTCTCTCTGTTCTGTTTTGCCCTCTCTTCTCTTCTCTGCTCATTGCTATCAGTCATAATTCTTATACATCTTTAAAAGAAGTGATCACAGGGTATTCCAACCATCCTTGTCAAAAATTCACAAGTTGAAAACAAAAATTCAAATGATAAATTGAATAAGAAGTTACAGCAGACATGATTACATGTGTTTCCATTAAGACTAGTTATCTAATTAAACATTCATTATCTGACACGAGCTAAAAATTTTCACTAAGAAAAAAGAGTTTAAAAGAATAATTTGTTTTTTTGTCTTTAGTTAGCATAGTTTTATTAAGAGGAAAAGCATCTGCATTGTGTCTCATTAGTATTGATGTTTGTATAGATAAATTCAGTTAATATTTTACTTTTTGTTCTCGAACATACAATAAATTGTACATTCCTAGATTAGGAGTCCAGTTACCAAATAATTGTTTCATGTCCAGCTTAAAAGGAAAGATTTTCCTGATCTAAACTACTCTAATCCTGATTTCTAACCTAGACACACAAGTTGGTAGCTCGGCATAGGGAGATAGCTCATGAAGGAAAGTGTTAATATGTAAGCATGAGAACCTAAGTTTGAGGCCCACAACACATACAACAAAACAAGGTGTGGAGACTCATGTTTATAATCCCATTGATGTGGAAATACAGATGAGAGGATCCCTGGGGTACATGGGCCAACCATCGTATCTAAATCAGTTAGTTCCAGGTTCACAAAGTCTTAAAGAATAAGGGTGTCATTGCTTTAGGAATATACTCCAAAGGTGTACTCTGAACGTAGGCCATATGTACTCATACACACATTCAAGAGTGTGCACATGCATACGTATGTGTGCACACGCACAAACACAGACACACATATATAAATGCATTAAGTAACCAACTCTGATAGCTATTGATTTTCTAGGTCTTTCCCTAGTCCACCTCCCATTTCCATCCACAGGGTTCTCCTCCTTTTCCAGATATGGCTATATGATTAGCTTTAGCATAAAGGAGGTAAACATGATATAAATTGTCAATGAAGTGGAGTGACCTACTTAAGCCTCTACTAACATGTTTGAAAAGAATGTGGTCAGACTAAACTGATAGATATGGAGATACTCAAGCACCAGTCTTCACAATTATTCTAACCAGGGTCAGGCCAGAGAAGTCTGTACAAAGCCAGTGACTACCAAGTGGGAAACCATAACCTGACCCATGACACTAGATCAAGCACCAGTTGACATTTTTGGCCAAATGCCATTTGGATGTTCTTAACTGTTTATTACACACCAATATTGGATAATGGGAAGTTACTCATTGTTATGGTTAGCACTGTTCCTCCAAAGTCAATGCAGAAGACTTAATCCCAGTATTTTATAATGTGTCAGTATTGGGAATGGAACTTTCACACAGGTATTTACACTCAAATGAGGCCATTAGAGTGTGTCTTGATCCAACCTGACTGAGGTTGGCAAGTTCCTTGGATAACTTAGAAATTGAAATCCACCGGACACCATTCACCATCTACATGATAATATTCATAGAACCTCTATTCAAAACTGCAACATTTACCTCTTTAACTACTCCATGCATGCAGACATGAACAAGCATTCATGCACAAACATGTACATACATTCATTACCACACACACATATAAAAACTAAAATATAATGAGGCAAGTGGTAATATTTCAAGGTGAGTTGCAATAGGCATCTGAAACACACCATATGTGTAATTTTTTTTCATTCTGTTAGGAAAACAAAACAAAACAAAAAAACCAAAAAAAAAAAACTTCACAGTTTACCTTCCATCGTAATTGACCTTTCATCCTTATAATTTTCTTATGTATGATATTTATAAAATAATGACTCATTAAATTTTACAGCTCTTCCAAGTATAGAAACATGCTACTGTGTGTGTGTGTGTGTGTATATTGTGTGTGTGTGTGTGTGTGAGAGAGAGGAGAGAGAGAGAGAGAGGTGTATGTATAAATGGAGAATATATATGCATGTATCCATAAGCACATGTACTGAAGCCAAAGGAAACCATTGTGTGTCCTATTCTAACACTTGCTGCCTTATTTTCTTGAGTTCCCATTGAACTTAAATTTTACTGACAGCCAGCAAGCCCAGAGAGCCTCCTGTGCCTACACCTCTCAGCATGTTGGTCATAGTTATACACAGCCAAGTGTGGGACAGAAACTAATGGAGGGGCCATCTGGAGCCCATCCTACATGGGTATACATCCCATGTGCAGTCACCAAAGGTAGACACTGATGTGGATGTCAGGAAATACATGCTGACAGGAGCCTTATATAGCTGTCTCCTTAGAGGTCTGCCAGAGTCTGACATATTCAGAGGTAGATGCTCACAGCTAACCATTGAACTGATCAAGGGGTTCCCAATGGAGGAGTTAGAGAAAAGGCGATGAAGGAGAAGAAAGGGTTTGCAACCCCACAAGAAGAGCAACAATACTAACCAACAGAATCCAGGGTCTAAACCACCAGCCTGGCAGCACAGAGGGAGGCACCCATGGCTCCAGCTGTATATATAGTAAAGGATGGCCTTGTCAGGAATAGGTGGGAGGGAGATAACTGGTCCCATGA
>JAJTUV010003800.1:0-39801 GCA_021653895.1 Mastomys natalensis | reverse complement strand
AAACCTATTTGCAGATGATATGATAGTATACTAAGTAACCTAAAATTTCCACCAGAGAACTCCTAAACCTGAATAAACAACTTCAGTAAAGTGGCTGGATATAAAATCAACTCAAACAAATCAGTAGCCTTCTTCTATGTGAAGAATAAACAGACTGAAAAAAGAAATTAGGGAAATGACACCCTTGACAATAGTCACAAATAATATAAAATACCTTGGTGTAAATCTAACCAAGCAAGTGAAAGATCTGTATGACAAGAACTTCAAGTCTCTGAAGAAGAAACTGAAGAAGATCTCAGAAGATGAACGATCTCTTATGCTCATGGATTGGCAGGATTAATATAGTAAAAATGGCCATCTTGCCAAAAGCAATTTACAGATTCAAGGCAATCCTCATCAAAATTCCAAATCAATTCTTCATAGAGATAGAAAGAGCAATTTGCAAATTCATTTGGAATAACAAAAAACCCAGGATATAGAGAAAACAATTCTCAACAATAAAAGAACTTCTGGGGAATCACCATCCCTGACCTCAAGCTGTACTACAGAGCAATAGTGACAGAAACAGCATGGTATTGGTACAGAGACAATGGAATAGAAATGAAGACCCAGAAATGAACCCACACACCTATGGTCACTTGATTTTTGACAAAGGAGCTAAAACTGTCCAGTGAAAAAGGGCAGCATTTTCAACAAATGGTGCTGGTTCAACTGGAGGTCAGCATGTAGAAAATGCAAATGGATACATTCTTATCTCCTTGTACAAAGCTCAATTGCAAGTGGATCAAGGACCTCCATGTAAAACCAGATACACCGAAACTGATAGAAGAGAAGGTGGGAAAGAACCTCGAATACCTAGACACAGGGGAAAATTTCCTGAACAGAACACCAATGTTGTATGCTCTAAAATCAAGAATTGACAAATGGGACCTCACAAAATTGCAAAGCTTCTGTAAGGCAAAGGACACTGTCAATAGGACATATTGGCAACCAACAGATTGGGAAAAGATCTTTACCAATCCCACATCCCATAGAGGGCTAATATCCAAAATATACAAAGAACTCAAGAAATTAGACTCCAGATAACCAAATAACCCTATTAAAAATGGGGTACAGAGCTCAACAAAGAATTCTCAACTGAGGAAACTCGAATGGCTGAGCAGCACCTAAAGAAATGTTCAATATTCTTAGTCATCAGGGAAATGCAAATCAAAACAACCCTGAGATTCCATCTCACACCAGTCAGAATGGCTAAAATAAAAAACTCAGGTGATAGCAGATGCTGGCGAGGATGTGGAGAAAGAGGAACACTCCTCCATTGTTGGTGGGATTACAAACTGGTACAACCACTCTGGAAATTAGTCTGGCAGTTCCTCAGAAAACCACTTGGACATAGCATTACCTGAGGACCCAGCTATACCACTCCTGGGAATATACCCAAAAGATGCTCCAACATAAAACAAGGACACATGCTCCACTATGTTCATAGCAGCCTTATTTATAATAGCCAGAAGCTGAAAAGAACCCAGATGTCCTTCAACAGAGGAATGGATACAGAAAATGGGTACATTTTCACAATGGAATATTACTCAGCTATTAAAAACAATGGATTTAAGAAATTCTTAAGTAAATGGATGGAACTAGAAAATATCATCCTGAGTGAGGTAACCCAATCACAAAAGAACACACATGGTATGTATTCACTGATAATTGGAGATTAGCCCAAAAGCTGGCAATACCCAAGATACAATTCACAGACCACATGAAGCTCATGAACAAGGAAGACCAAAGTGTGGGTGCTTTGGCCCTTCTAAAAGGGGTAATAAAATACTCATGGGAATAAATATGGAGACTTAGTGTGGGACAGAAACTGAAGGAGGGCTGGCCAGAGACTGCTCTACCTGGGTATCTATCACTTGTGCAGTCACCAAAGACAGACACTGATGTGCATGTCAGGAAGTGCATGCCGACAGGAACCTGATATAGCTGTCTCCTTAGAGGTCTGCCAGAGACTGAAATATACAAAGGTGGAAGCTCACAGCTAACCATTGAGCTGATCATAGGGTTCCCAATGGACTAGTGAGAAAGAAGACTGAAGGATCTAAAGTGTTTGTGGCCCCATGAGAGAGCAACAATACTAACCAACCAGAGCTCCCAGGGTCTAAACCAGCACCTTGGGAGCACATAGGGAGGGACCCATGGCTCCTGCTGTATATGTAGGGGAGGATGGCAGTGCCAGCCATAGGTGGGTGAGGAAGTCCTTGGTCCAGCGAAGGCTGGACACCCCAGTGTGGGTGAAATCGTGGGTGGAGAGGTGAGAGTGGGAGGGTGGGTGGGGCATATCCTCATAGAAGCAGGAGATAGGGGGTTCCTGTGGGGGGGAGGGGGTTACATCTGAAATGTAAATAAAATATCCAATAAAAAAAGTTAGTAAGGCATCAAGGGTTTGCCATCAATGAGCAATAATGTGTCTTTCCTTTCCCAGTGCCATGGTTTGGTATGCGATTCTGTTAGTGCTCTGCAGAAATGTGGCTTCATCTGTTGATATCTCAGTTTGTGATTCTTTGTCCTGGTTTTCAATCTTAAGTTTCCTATTCTTTCTCAATTCTCTATTCTTTTCTGTACATTCCAAATTTCATGCCTTACTTGAATTCTTGTGATTCTCCACCCTTTCTGGTTCTGGGTACAATGTTTCCTTTCTATTGGTTCTAATGGCAGGATACAAGGCTCATTTTCTTTACGTTGTCAGAGGAGTCACTTGGACCCAGAGATTCCAATGAATCTCTTCCCCATCTGTCAGCAACAGATGATGCCCCGTATGCTCAGATTTTCCACCCTGAATTCCATATTACCAATGATTTATTTGTTTGATTATTTATTCTATATGTATGTGTGTTTGCCTACATGTATGTATCCATTCCTGGTATCCTGGAGGGTAGAAGGTGTCAGATTCCTTGGGACTTGAGTTAAAGGTAGTGCTTCTTTTTCCCTTACAGGAAACTTCATTGGAGACAATGTCACAGTCTTCAAATCGTTACTCTAATATTGGAATTACTAGGCATCCTTTCAGGCCTGGGAAAGATCCTTGTCCTCGGTGGAAACTCGGAGGGCAGGAGAATGGCTTCCAGATTCCATCTTTAACAAGATCTAACAGTAGGACAGGTCAGAAAACAAATCTTCCAAAGGTTAGAAGTCAGCAGTATTTTGCTGCATGATCCTTGAAAGGCAGATGGCAAAATGTTAGAACATACTGCCAGGCAAGATGACTAGGAAATATACAAGGCCAGGTGACACCTGACCCACTGAATGAAGCTTATACTTCTATATGACAAGATGATAAGAAATATTAGTGACACATTTTTTTCTGGAAAAATACATACAAGACTCCTACTACAAGGAACAAATAAACAGCTAATTTTGAAAATTCAAATGGCAAGACCTACACAAGTTTCCAAGTCTGCTGCTGATTTTTTTTTTTTTTTTAACTTTCTGCTCCCTTCTATTGAGGAAGAGCTGGAGCATCACTGTGCCAGGGCTGGTTTTTACCAAGTGCTTGAGGAGGCACTTGAGTTTAATTGCAGCCAGCCAACCTACTTCTCAGGAGTGGTTAGGCAGGTGTTGAGCTGGGGAAAGACAGGATGTGGGCAGGAGATGAATTCAGTCCTTCCCAGTGCATTCTAATATGCTTTCAGCTACCCTGGCCTTATCCAATAAGGCTTAAATGGGGCTGAAGTAACTGAACTCCCCTATTTCAGTGAAAGGTTTGTTTTCACAGCCTTTATTTCATGGCAAAGGGATTTAAGGATAAAGGAATGTCTATCTAGGAGGCCTGGTTATTAAACAACACATAGAAGTATACAAAACACATCTTGGAAATATTAGTATGCTTTATGAGACAATATAAAGGTACAGTGGAAATATATTAGGTCAGGGAAGTGGTGGATGAAAAATTCCAAACAATGACAATGATCACAACAGAAATATTCTGTTTCCATAATTCTGGTTCCTGCAATGTTAAGATAAACTGAAATCTATAACAGAAAACCTCTGACATCTCAATATCTAAAACTGCAAGTCTTAAGTGCAAAACCAATATGGATATCCTTGTGGGTCAGAGGAGTCAGTCATCCAGGCAACCATTCTGCTTGATCTTTCCTCATGTTTACTACACTGATGCAAAAGTCTGAGCAGCAATATCCATCCAGTAGTCAGAAGAAACAATAGAAAGGCACATGGAATGATCTTATAAATATAGACATAAAAGTGACACAATTTCTATCTATATTCTATTTCATGTCTCACATGGCCATGAATCATTTTTTGGATGCCCGGAAATATACAGCCTATGTGCTTAAGATTAAAAGGAAATTATTTGTGGTGCTGGGGAAATGGCCAATGGGTAGGAGTGCTTGATGCCAAGGATAAAGACCAGAGTTTGAATCCCCAGTGGCCGTCTGAAAAGCTGGGCATAGTCATGTGCCCATGACTATGTACCCCATCACTTAAAGTGGTAAAAGAAAACAGGGCAGCATATGAGGGCCACAAGGTTTTCTGGCCAGCCAGCTTTCATAAGGGGGTTCTTGCTCCAGGTTCAGTGGCAACCCTGTCTGAAGGGACTAAGGACACTGTCTCATTCTTTGGCCCCCTCACACATAAGCACAGGAATACACTCATGCATGCATGTACACCGTACACACACACACATACACACATAAACGTGCGCACACACAGCACAACATAGCACATACCACACACATACAAAATGTTTAAAAGAAGACTAAGGAAATAGGCAATACTTTTAACCCTTCTCCCAATTCTTTCCGCCTTGAAGGCTCCAACCAGACATTCCTTAGTCATCTCTAGCCCCTATGTGTCTTCCCATTTCATTTTCAAAGACATTCATAGCCTCTTGCTTCTCAAAATATGGATCAGGGAGTTCCAGACTCTGAAGCACTCCATGTTATTTAAAAAAAGAAAAAAGAAAAACGGCAGCAGAGGGTTCCACGAGGAGAAGTTTATTAGGGCAGAGGGGAGAGAGAGAGGTGGCTGGCCATAACCACGTGGAGGGGGGAGGGAAGATGGAAAGGGTCAGATACAACCTGCAGGCACAGGGTCACAGGAGCAAGAGAGCGAGGAGGGCCAGACAGCCCCTCTTATAATAGTGGGCAGGGCTACCTGGCTGTTGTCAGGTAGCTTCAAGGAGGAGCATACCTGGCTATTGCCAGGTAACTCTGGAGGTGGAGTTTAACAGAATGCTAACACTCCACATACTTGATAAAACTCACATTATTGGACACCACTGTCAAGTTACAGAATGAGGCTTTCTGCATGTCAGAAATTGGTATGTTTGTCTCAAGTGATTCTGAAGTACACGTGGATGTGATCTCTGACCTGGAAGGCTTGTAGCTTGTGCCCTTGATTAGGCAAGATCTATAATTCTTCTCTAACTTGTTTACATCTTGAAAGACTTTTCAAAAAATCCTTAGTCTCTTTGTAGGTAGTGGTGGTGTTCCTTCTGTCTATTTGCACACCCAGTGTCTAATGCTGCAATGTGCACTTGATAGAAGCTCAAAGCACATTGCTGGTCAGTTGGTCAATGGAATGGGAAGTTGCCAAATAATGTGTGTTAAAAAAGACTTTTCAATTTAGAAAGATACAGTCAGAGGAGACATGGCAAGAGCCCCGAAATCATGAATGGTAGAAGTAGTGCAAAGTAGAACTTGCTTGTTTCTTTCTTCCTGGCAACACCAGAATTCATCTCCCTCCTTCAATAACAAAAAAAAAAAAAAAAAAAAAAAAAAAAAAAAAAAAAAAAGAAAAGAAAAAAAATAATGCTCCTTTCTTTTGTGTCAGGCACCCTGCTAGCTTATCTAACTGTCTATCATGTAAATTTAGGCACATAAGGACTATCTCCATTGTTTCCCAAAGAAGACAAAGGGA
The DNA here is from genome assembly GCA_021653895.1 of Mastomys natalensis. Lineage (NCBI taxonomy): Eukaryota > Metazoa > Chordata > Mammalia > Rodentia > Muridae > Mastomys > Mastomys natalensis. The sequence continues at coordinate 33,861 of JAJTUV010003800.1, read as the reverse complement.
ACCAAATCACTTGGCCAAAGTCACAGGGCTAGGCTAAGAGGAATTTGAACAAAGAACTGATTGACTCCAGAGTGCAAATAATACTATACCATAACTGCTAACAGACTACCACTGAACCCACTAGAAGAATTTCCAGGTGTCTATTTAAACACAATGTTGCCTGCCAATGAGCACAAACTTCTTAAATGCAGAAACCACATGTAATCTGAATATAGGAATTAGAAAAATGATATTACAATGTTCCTTCTGGCACAAGACACTAGGAGACAGGATGCTATCTAGAAAAAATGTGAGGTTTCAAATGCTGGTTGAAGAGAAGAGTTTGTGTAAAGGGCTGTAGCAGAGGAAAGGCTACAGGTGCTGTATCTAGGAGCAGCTTAATGAAGAGATAACATAGACTTCTGGTAGAGCATGGAGTATAGCTACAGAACTAGAGAATGAGCGTTGTCATGGCATAAACATTTAATATGTGAAAAGCAAGGTAGAAGAGAATGGAATAGAAATGTCATAACATGAATGCTTTTAAATAGGAAAGACTCGAACCTATTACCAAAGATGGACCAATCACTTAAAAATTATCTTTGAAGCTCTAGTGAGTCAAGCTCTGAAAATTTTCACCAGCTCTGCAATGGGAGTGTTATTACATTTGCTCCTCAGATATGTCTCCAGTTGCTTCAAGAACTTGTTTTAATATTAAAGTGACTTGATAACAGTCCTCACTGTGGCTGTACATTATGACATTGGTACAGGATGGAAAGTGTTCTTTTTTTTTTTTAATTTTTATTTTTAATTTTTTTTTCAGCAAATCAAAAAAATTTAAAAAGCATTCAAACAGAATAAAATGAAAAGAAACAAACAAGCAAAATACCAAGGGTCAGATATACTTATACAAGAATTCTATAGAGCCTTCAAACAAGCAATACTTTTTGAGTTATGTTTAAAAAAAATTCAGAACCACAATAAGCTCCTTCACAAAGCAAATAATATTGAAATAGTGAAATCAAGTGTAAACCCAACAAAAATATATGAATTATAGTCCAGTATCCCTCATGAGTATACATACAAAAATTCTCAATGAAGTAGTTGCAAACTGAATACAAGAGATATAAAAAAATAATATTCCATGAATAACTGAACAACTGTTTTTTTTTTTTTTTTTTTTTTTTTTTTAGAAGACCATACTCCATATACAGGCTGCATGTTTTGGGATAGCCCCCACTCCAGATGTTTGAGACCTACATGAAAACCAAGCTGCACATTTACAACATATGTGCAGGGAGGCCTAGGTTCAGCCCATGGAGCTAGATCTGTGTAGACTAGGTATGCTCCACGGTTGGTGATTCAAAAGTGTTCTTAGCCTACAGAGAAAGGATGATTTGAAGGAAAGATCGAGTTCCTAGTTATGAAATAAAATACTATTTAAATGAAATCAACTGACTATTTAAAAAAAGTATAAAGAAATCTTGTGAATGTGTCTTAGTTTATTAAAGTCCTTAGTATCCTAACAAATTGATACAGAAGCAAATTAGTAACAAAGATACTTATTGATTTCCCATTCCTTTCCAAGCAAGATAGAGCAGATGTTTATGTAAAAATTCCGTATACTAGTTGTCAGTTTACATTTTTCCAGTGTCCTTGATCCCAGTTCATTCTCTAAAAATTATATTCACAAAAGTACTTATTCTGCTTTTCACCACTGAATGTAAAATGTTAGAAGACTAAGCTTTAAAAAACCACTTACACCTCCAATTCCTTATTAGAACAGATTAACAACTTAATGAGAAAACATTCAAACAACTGTTCTGGTGGCAGATGACATTAGACTCAACGCAGCCATACTCACCAGAAAGGTCAGTTGGAGTTAAAAAGAAACTGTCCCAAATAAAGTGCCTCACTACCTTTTACTTTTTGAGTGTGTGTGAGAGAGAGAGAGGGGGCGGGCAGGGTCAGATAGCACAACAGTGAAAGAAACAGAGAACATTTTCTATGACATCAAATATATGTGTTTTGCGAGAGCCATATGTTCACAAAGCCTTACATACAATCAGAATACCAAACAAGGGCAAGCTACTAACCTCTTATTGAAAAGTTGTATATCAAATTTACATTAGACACAAAGTGTCACACACTAGAAGTTCATCAAAGTTGCATCCAAGTTGTATTGCTTGAGTGTATTTTCTGAATGCAAAGCAGAGGCAGACAGAAAGTTATTGCCTATACTATATATTCTACAACCTCAGCCAGCATAGAATGGACATAGGCAGCTTCCAGTTCTGGTAGAAACTAGGAATTAAGTGTAGTCATTATGACTTGAAAACAAAATAGTGAAACTTGGTGCTGAGCAGGGTAGAGCCCCACAGCCTTTACCTCCAGGCTAGACTAAGATACTGAAGCTGTATTAGCCAGAGAGCAAAGGGATTGTCTCTACCACTCCTCCTCTAAGCTCCACCTATTAACCACAGAGCAAGACTCTCTCCACCTGCTAGGAAGCAGAGTACAAAACCCAGAACAAGAATATCCAACAGTCCAGTGTTATATACCTGCTTTGTGAGACTTGACAATGGTAGAAACAGAAGTCTCTATTCACAAGCTACAGCTCTTAGAAGAAAGCTATAGATTGGCCTCGATATCACCTACAGACTTATGTACAGGTTACAACATATTTAAGAGTTAGCTTCATGGATGTCATGCATGGAGTGAGCCTGTGGCACAGACCTTCTGCCCCAGAGACCATAGAGGATGAAACGGATGTACAAGTTTGGTGAATGTCAGCCTATCAACATATTGGGTATCCAGGGGACTATCTGTTCTGCTCACCTTCTAGCCTAAGGAGACACAGGGATCCCAAGTCAGGTAGTATTACACGAAACTCTAAAGTTTGAGTTCTGAACCCACATTGGGTAAATGCAGGTTTGGGCCTGCATCACAACCAGTTGTTGTGACTGTGACATTCAGCTATGACCTATTTCAGATGATCAGCAGATCTGCCATCAACAATATGGTTCTAATCCTTGACAGCATAATATAGTATAACACCCCCACTCACTGGGTGTAGTGGAAAGTCATAAGCACAGGTTTCTGTCCTAGAACTTAATGCTGACTTATGAATCCTAACATTGGGAATATCTTGATAGTCCATATCCCTGAGCCTTAATATAGAGTGCCCATACTAAAAGAAGATAGGGAGCCCTAGTCTGTTGAAATTTTTTGCATGTGGCTGGTCTTGGCATTGGTCTTGGACTATCAGACACCTTACCAATAAGCAATCTATAGGTATCTGGGCCTTAGGCCTAATCAGTGGTTACTCTTTGGGATCTGTGGGCTTAGGATATGGCACAAGTTAGTAGAAACTGGTGGTCTCAATCATGAAGAGCTTAGGGACCAGTCCAAATAGTGACTCTGTACAAAGCCTGGTTGAATCTCATTGTGAGTGAACTGAGATATCTTTACTTGCCTTGGCCACAAAAAAGAGCATTATGGGCACTGATTGCATGTTCTAGGTACTCCCTTAATTAAGTCTGAGCAACATTGATTTTTAACAAATCTAGTGTGTGTCGCCCTTAATGGTGAAACAGAGAAAACATGTACTAAGTCTATTCTTGGCCACCCTGGACTCTGGCGCCCCCTAGTGTTATATAGTGGAAGTGCCTGCCCGCTCAAAGAATACATATACAGTTGTATAGACTTTCTAGAGACAGGCACAAAGCCAGGTTAGAAAAAACCAGATTAATGAGTCCTTCAATGCACAGATAACACTGTCCACCACAAACACCAAGAAATTTTAGAAAACCATCACCTCCTTAGACAAAATAAGATAAGGAGCAAGAAACTAAGCAGATAGTAATAAGTACAAGAAAAGTTAAGGTACAGAACTTAAGAGTTTTGTCTTTAAAAATCGACACAACATACTTGAAGAAAACAAAAACATGAGACAATACTCCAACAGGGAAACTTCACAAAGAGATAGAAGCAATTCATAAAGAGAAACTGAAGTTCTTGAACTGAGACATATACTCAGTAAAAATTAAAGTGAGCAAAAATATCAATCACAGGAATTAGTGGCTCAAAGGAAGAGCATTGAAAAATCCACATTCAAAGGATGGAAGAAAAATAAAACTAAATTGAAGACAGTCTAAAGGAATTATAGACAGTATTAAATGAATAATGAATCAATTTACTGGGATCTACGTGAATCTCGAGAACACTAACAATGAAACTATCAAATGTTCATTCACTCAAAGAAATAGTAACAAGAAAGTCCCAACACGTAGGAAGAGATGGAAAGATCTGAGCAATATGATGTTCAAAGGCCATCAGTGGCATTTAATTCAGGTAAGTTATCCCCAAGGTATCTTAGGAGCAAAACATTTGTAACCCAGTGTGCCTAACAGCAGACATCTCAGTAAAATCTGTACAGACTAGGAAATAATAGCATAGGATTTTCAGAGTTGAAGGTAGGCATCAACAGAGAATAAGAAAAAGTATCCTTTAGAAATGAAGACATTTCCAGGCAAAGGCTGAGCTTATATCTCTACCAACCCATTTAGAAGAAACATTAGAAAAAGTGTTTCAAGATGAAAGGAAGAAATGTTAATGAATAAGAACTACTGGTGGTCTAGAACTCACTGGCACAAATAATCACCTAAGGTCAGTGCTCTAAATTTGCACACATGGTATGAAAACCATTTGTATCTCTGGTAAAGAATAAACATTAAAAAGAAATATAACTAAATTGATAGGCAAGAGATCTACAGTGGGGAAAACTGGAATGGAGATGGCTCGGGGTGTTTATGTCTTGATGTGCAATCATGAAGAGGACCTGAGTTCAGGTCCCTGGTACCTGTGTAAGTGTTGGGTTTGACAGTGTGCACATGTAATACCAGTGCTGGAAAAGCAGAGCAAGGAGGATGCTGGGGGCTTACTGGTCAGCCAACCTAACTATGAGTCCAAGGTTCAGTGAGAGACCCTCATCTCAAAGAAAACAAACAAATAAGGTATTGACAAGCATGCAGATACAGGCATGGATAGTAAATGCTCAAACTCATTGCCTTCTTAAATGTGTATCTATGGATAGAATATACTGTGTAATTAATGTTTTTGTGTGCATATGGAGTACATTCAAATGTTCAGTTAAAATGATGCTATCTATGTATGAGTAAATAAAATGGTGAGTCTATATATGTTAAATAATAAACAAATAAATACAAAAATAAGGTAGAGAGCAACAGACAAAAACAGCAGCATTAACCTCTGGCTATACACACACACACACACACAAACACATGAACACAAACATATAATGCACCTTACAATCACATTGAGATTGCCATTATTTCAAAATAATATATTAGAAATCAAAAGAAAATTTTGTAGGCCCTCCTGACATCCACAAAGGAAAATATATAGTCAAAAAAATAAATGTAATAGGCAAGGAATTAAAACATTCAAATAAAGGAAATCATCCAACATTAAATACACTGTAAGACATTTGAAAAAAATGGAAAGATACAATAAAACTTGAACACAAGGTACAAAATAGTTATAGTAAGACCTTACCTATTAACAGCTGCCATGCATGTTTCAGTACATTAAGTTCATCAGTTAGAGTGTGTAGAATTGTTTGATGGATTCAAAACTGCAAGACCATATGCATGTCACTTCCCAGACAGTCACACAACTTCTAAAAACACATGAATGTTAAAGGTAAAGGGACTGAAGAAGCTGTTTCATGCAATAGGATCTGGACAGAAACAGAAAACCATATTTTATTATTATATAAACATACCTTATATCAAAATCAGTGAAAAGAGACAAAGACATCCATTATAAAAATAGTAAAGAGCTTAATTTGCTTAGAGGAGACAATTCTGAATATATTTCCACAGAATACTTGAACACTCGAGTGTGCAAGACAAGTATTAGTCAGACTAGAAAGAAAAAGAGGCTCCAGTTTAATATCAGCAAGTACTTTAAAATGCCCCCTTTCAGCAATAGATGGATAATTCCAACCAAAACTAAATAGTCTCCTGATTAAATTGCACTCTATAGTATATTTACAAATCTTCCTTAGCATTAGCTGTGGCCTGAGACTGGTAAACCAAGACACACTAACCAGTTTTGGCTCATTGAAAACCCCAAATCATGATTCTCCCTTTTTATTCTTCCGCTTTGAGATAACTTTGGGACAGACATATTAAAATTGGGATAGAAAACAAATGATGTACATAACATTAGTCAACTGAGGTAGAACCTCTAGCCAATCTGGAGCATCCAATTTAGATTTATGTACATGATAGATGAATAGCTCCTGTAAAATATTGAGAGCGAGGGGTTAGTGTTCCTGTTCCATTACACTGATACCCAGGAAGATACCCTAAGATGAAATATGAGACAGATACATGCTTGATGCCATGGAAAAGAAACCAGAGCTGAACAAGTCCTACAGTAGGAGATAATGGCCAATTCAGGAGGATTACCTCAGTTCTGGAATAGAAGGGTATGAAAGGTCATCAACACAAACCTCTGCAGTGTTATTTTGCCTCAAGATGGCCCTTGTTACAGAAATAAGCCTGGAATCACAAAATGGTGGTGCTAATATTCATACCTCCGATCGCTACTCATATTCTTGCTCAAAAAGAAACAGATTTATAGTTGGATCATCTAAAACTTATGGAGACTAAAATATCTTTTACAAGTGTTCAATAAGTATTATATGAGCAATCCATTTTTTTCTTTAAGCTGAGCAGTAATTTAAGGTTTCCATGACTTGCAATACTTTGGGTATTGCAGCCAATACCCAAGGAGAACTTAAGAAAGAAGCAGGGAGCACTTTCATTAAACCACAATTAATTCTGTTTAGGCTGCCTCCATGAAATTCAACCACCCTAAAGAACAGTAAATCATTCAATTACGAATATTGATATATTATTTGGCCCTGGGACAAAAGGAAAAACATTGTATTCGTATTTTCAATTGAATTTAGGAGATGACCCAGTGGCTACTATTCAGAATGACAACATTTGGGAGACATTTTAATGATTCAAAAGACATCACCTACTCTACAGGATAAGAACTTATCCTATGAGCCTTTACTGTTGGGTTCTGGACTTTGATATATCTTCCACATCATCAGAAAGTAGCGGTTTCATTTAAAAAAAAAAAAGTGGGGACTAGAGATGTAGATAAATTGTAGAGCATTTGTCTATTATGTTTAAGGGTTTAAGGCCCCTAATTTCAATCCACAGCACTGAAAAAAAAGAAATTAAAGTTAATGAATAAAAGACACGGGCATGAGTCCCAAAACAAAACACAGTGACTTTGAGAACATGTTTCCAGAATTAAACAGTTTACTTTTTGGAGTTTTTAAATTAGTAAAAAAAAAAAAAAAAAAAAAAAAAAAAAAAAAAAAAAAAGTCTCTATAATGCCTCTATAGAAAAGGTACACATTCGAATGGGGGAAGAGATGAACTGAAATAATCACAACCAGGTAAACACACACCCAGCTGGTAGGAAACCCAATGTATAAAACTCATAAATCCAAGCAGAGGGAATTTATCAGTAAAATGTTTATTAATTGGTGTGGAAAAACATGATTTCAGATCCATGGAATATTTGTAAATTTTGGAATATGGTAGCACAAATCTGTATCTCTAGTACTCATGTAGAGATAGAGAGGTGAAGGCATGAGAAACCCCTGGAAGTGTGTGGTCCAGCCAGCCCGGAATATACAATGGGAAACAAGAGACCCTGTCTAAAATAAGGCAGAAAGTATTGATCAATACCAGAGGGTTTCCTTTAATATCCACATCTTTACTGTGGAACATATGTGTTCCCACAGACATGCTCACACATCTCACGTGTACACAAAGATTAAAAAGAAAAATCTAATACTAGGGTAATGCTCAAAGCCTTTAGTGGCTTATCATTACTTTCAATATCAAGTCCTACACCTTAGCATGGCCTACAAAACCACAAAATCATGCCCTACTATAATCTACTTGCACAATCTGACCTGTTGGTTTCCCTTCCAACTGGTCTTTAAATTCCCTATTAGCATTGCACTTCTTTCCTTTGGGTCCTTGAGCAGACCCTATGCCTTTACTGTTACACTTTTTCATCCAAATGGTTTCTACTGTTCTTTGGACTTATGTTCAAAGTGTCCCTTCCTGAGGCAGGCCTTCTCTGTACCCTCTAGGCAGCTCAGGCCATTCATTAGCTGTTCTTATAGCATCCCCTTTATTTTTTAGAATTTGTAAACTTCTACAATATGATTTTCAAAGACCTTTAGAAATGCCAAAAGAGCAAGATACAGAGAGCCAGGTTGGGGTGGGAGGTGGGGACGGAGTAGGAAATAAGGTTGAAGGCATCTAGAACTCGTCTTGTATCTGAATTCAACCCCAAAGACTCTTGGAAAGTTCTGGGAAAGAAAAAAAGGGACAGAGACTGAAATGTGGCTCCATGATTTGGAAAGTCATTTCTCTTGTTTCACTACTTACTGATAGGTCTGGATTGTGACAGGTGATATTTTTGATGCTTGCTTTTTTGGACCTCATCTTTTTTAAGAGGCCTGAAGACAGACACACTGGACCACTTGGTTTGAGTTTTTCTTTACTGGTTACTAAGTAACGTGTATATGAAGTCATGGTCAGGGAATACTTGGATAGGGATCAACTCCATCTTTCAACAACTATGAATTTAACCAATAGTCCCATGCATGGTTCTAAGTTGACTCAAAGGGGAACACTGATCATTCTGATCCTACAAAATATGTGACTTCAGTGATCATCTGTATAGTCGGCTTTTCAAGGTTTCTTAATGCTCGTGGGTCTACCACAGGTCACCACGGAGCTTATGTGGCAAGTTTAAGTTGCCAAGAGTCAAGTATGTGTTCTTATGAACACTATTGATATTTACAATAAACGGTGCCCTTGGCTTAACAAGACTCTTTTGATACAGTCTTTTTTCAAATGACTATGATAGGAGCTTGAGAGACAGATCAGAGGTTAAGAACAATGATTGCTCTTCCACCGAGCCCAGTTTAGGTTCTCAAAATTATGTAGCAGCCAGTACCAGAGAATCAGACACCCTCTTCTGGCCTTCACAGGCACCGTGTATGCAAATAATACACAGGCATACATGCAAAACACCTATATTCATTATGGTGGTTTGAATGGTTCCCAAAGGATCATATATTTAAATGCTTGATCCCCAGTCGGTGGAATTCTTCGGGAAGTATTAGGATGTGTGGCCTGTTTGGAGGAGCGATGCACACTGGGGATTGTGTTTGTGATTTCAAAACATTCCTAGTTAGCTTGTTCTGCCTCCTGCTTATAATTTCAAGATGTGAATTCTCCGCTTCTGCTCCAGGGCCCTGGCTGCCTGGCTGCTGTCATGCTCCCCGACATGTTTAGTCATAGACACTAGCCCTTTAAAACCATAAGCTCCAAATTTAAATGCTTTCAAATATAAGGTGTTTTAGTCATGGTGTTTTATCACAGGAACAGAAAAGTAATTAACTTATTCATAAAATAAAAATAAAATAACTTAAATGATTGTACAAAAAATAACTAGTTTCCAAATTCAATATGAAAGCCTTAAAAAGAAAGTTTGTGGGGGAAAGATGAAAGAACTAACAATGCCTAAGTCTATTGTTACATGGTTCCCCTCCCCTCTCCTCTCTTTCCTTCCCCTCTACATCTCCCAACTACTCTCCAATTACACTGAAATGGAGCTGTGACAGACCTTCCAAAAAATACAATTTCATTTCCCAGTACTGAGCCAGGAATCCTCAGCTTCTCAGAGCAATCGCACTGAGGACAGGTGCTGACTGGGCCCTCAAGGCACTTGCTGTGTGTGAAAAGACACAGCAGGCCATGATTCAGCTGCTAACTATTCACAGAGCAATATTACTGTAGCTCTCTGACATCTCCAAGCTGGTTCAAGGGAGCTGTGAAATTCCCAGGCCTTTTTTAAAGGAGATGACTTTTTTTTTTTTTTTTTTTTTATGAAAACTGTGTTCATCTAAATCTGCCCTAACTGGAGCTCCCATGAGAACAGAGAACTGAGAAGACACGTTCTCAGCAAGATGATACTCTACCATCTGAACTAGAGTTTTTCTTGAAAATAATACATTGGAGTAAATGTCTCAGGAAGTGGATTGAAGGACTTCTTTTTTGAATCAGTTAGACCCCACCTCTTATCCCAAGTGCTAAGCCAATATGCTGTTCTCTTCCTAGGTTTTAAACTAGCAAAAACAAAAACAAAAACAAAACCCATAAATTTGGACATAGTAAGGAAATATTAAAAATCTCAAAAAGATCACTGTAGAAGGAAAATTTCCTTAAATTTGTTAATTACTGTTTTAGTCTTGCTGAATTCACACACACACACACACACACACCTCACGTTCTGATCAATATATGAAAATGATCAGAGGTCTGCAGAAAATGAGGAAAATCCTTACTATTATTGGTAACTTGTGGAATATGGTCACAGTTTTCCTTGTAGCACCCTTAAGCATTGATTCTTTCCTCACATCTTAACAGAGATAGAAAGTTTGCTATTTTTTGTCTCACATCTCCATTGCTATTTATAAACATATACTCTTATAAACATCTATTTTTGCTTATGTCACCTGAATACTCCAGCCGCTCTCCCTTTTTCTAGAGTTGTCAGCCATTTTTTTTTCCCTTTTTTTCCTTTATCAAACTTTTACCTCCTCCTCCCTTACTCAAGCCCAGTCATTCATTTTTTGTGACATCAATATACATACAGATGTTTTTTTCTCAATTCAGAGTCTCTTAGTTCATTGACCCATCCATCCCTGCTGATCTTCCTGTCTACTTCTGATCTTAAGCATCCGTCTCTAAGATTCTTGAATCTAACTTTATCTTCGCTAACACTTGCTCTAGCAAAATGTTCTCTGTCTGTAACTGCTTCTATTTTTACTTCGCATTTTCCAAATAATTCATTATATCCAGCAACAAGACTTCTTTGGCAAGGGATTATATCCAAAGATTTCTAGGCCTATTTGAATCTGGCTGGAATTCAGACATACTCTAATTATAGTATGATCTGGCCAGAATACAGACACTCCCTTAATACATACCTTTAATTACAAACAATGAGTAAATTTTGTTTGTAGAAGAAAGCAGACATTTGAAAGTGACATTAATTGAGTGGCAACAAATTATGAATCAGAGGAAGATTTGACAGAATGAGTCAGAGATAGGATATGCTGTTGGTTATCAGGCTCGAACCCAGTGACATCACATCTAGGCAACCCCCATCGTTGCCAAGGCAACCACCATACACTCCCAGAATCCACCTGGCTACCTCACCTTTACCTGGGAGAGGCTATGTCACCGCCCATAAAAAATAGGCAGAACTCCCTGACCTCACTCTCTTCCTTGCCATCTTCCCTATTTCTCCCCCTCACCTTTGCCCTATCTCCTGAATAAATGCCCCACCCCCCTTGGAACCATTTGGTCTGGTATTGTGTGTTCTAAACTGCATGCTGACGTCTAACACTGGTGCATTGGGGCGGAGACAGAATACTTCAGGAACTGCGACCAGCTGTGCAGCTACTGCCAGCTGCCGCCAGTTGCTGTGACTGAGCAGGACCACCGCCAACCCCACCACCTCCACTGCCACCACTACACCATGTGGACTCCATCTGCTGCTACCTGCTGTCACTGACCACGTTATTTCCACCACTGCTGCAGACCAACTCCACCCACCACTGCAAGGCTCACAAATCTTCCACCATGTGAGCTGTGCCACTGCAGCCCCCACGTGGTGCTCTGTCATGTGGGCTAGACAGCCAGACAAGCCCACACAGACCTCACAGTTCCACCTTTCTGATACCAGACTGGGTAAGCCCACAAACACACACCAGCATATTGATTGGTAAGGAGCTTCCAATTGGCAGGAGGGACCCTGGATTCCCAGATAGAGCTTGTCCAGCCTTCCCTGGGCTGAGGGGTTGGCGTTTCATTGCCCCAGTCCATATGACTGGCCTCTAGCTGACCTACAACTTAAGACATTGGCTTCATTGGGTGACTCCCCTCCTCAAAAGCAGCTCACAGAGGCCCCCCCACCCCCAAGCTCTTGCAGCAGTCGGAAATCTTGGTACCAGGTTTGAACTGCTTTCTGGCGATCTCCAGGAGTTTGCCACAGCTGAGGTCCCTAGATATTCTCATGACGACCTAATATCTAGGCTGTTTGCCTGATTCGTTACCGTCTTTTCTTTTGGGATGCTGATACGAATAACTCAGTAACAGCTTCCCCTCCCCCCGTCACCCAATGGGCACTACATTGTCTTTGACTGTACCCACAGACACCCCACTGGGTTGTCTCCTGAAAAAACCTCGAATCTCTAAAACCAACGCCTGATTTGAGGCCTTCCAAATTGATACACCTCTGCAATACGATCTGGATTCGGTACCCTCTAGATAATGGTTTAAAATGGCCACCTATTGGCACACTAGACCCAATAATTTTAAAGGGTCTTCACACATACTGCCAGCAGTCTGGTAAATGGAAAAAGGTTCCCTATATCCAAGCATTTATTTACCTTCGCTCTAATCCCTCCAGTGTTCTGCCTGTTCCACACCCCAGGTTCTCTTAGCCATGAAACCTATTTAACCCCCATTAGATGACACCACACCCTTAGATCCAGCTGACGAACCTCCTCCCTTCTGTCACAGACCAGTTTCCATGCCACCGAACACCCAAACTGCTGCTTCGGTTTCTTCTCTCAACCAGGATACCTCAGAGCCTACTAGCCCAACCTCTCCAGACCCTCCCCTTCTTCTGTGCCAGCTGCAGGCCACACTAATCGCCCTGCATTGGCATCAAACTTTACCCCTCCTATCACACGATTCTAAGGCCACAGCCAAACTCTAAAACTTTCTCATCCAGGGACACCTAAACCAGCATCTGTCCTTCCTCTAAGGGAAGTGGCTAGGGTTGACGGCCTGGTCAGAGTACATGTCCTCTTTCTCACTGAGTGAACTTTCTCAAATACAGAGCAGAACTGGGTTCCTATTACCTCTAATTCCTCCACCTTTATCAAGGAGTTCCAGTATGTCACTCAATCTTATAGTTTGACTTTCCATGATGTTCATATGATTCTCACTAACAATTTGCTTCCTGATGAATGCAGGCGAGTTTGGAAAGAGGCAAAAAATGCATGCAGATCAGATTCATCAAACAGACGGAACATATCTAATCGGATCTGAGGCAGTTCCTGACCAGGATCCTCGATAGAATTATAATTCCGCAGGTGATATCTTAGCCAGAGATAGATTTATAACATGTCTTTTGGCAGGTTAAGAAAGGGCAGCCTTAAAGCCAGTAAACTTTGAGAAACTCCAAGAGGTTTGTCCAGGACAAACAGAAAATCTGTCTCAGTTTTCAGAATGCCTTACAAAGGCTTTATTGCAGTATACTAATTTGGACCCTGAAAACCCAGAGGTAAGCAACTCCTGATGACCTTTTTTTCCCAGAGCTACCCTGACATAAAAGCTAAACTTAGGCGATTGGAGAGGGAGCTCTAACTCCACAGGCAGAAGTCTTGGTGCTGGCCTTCAAGGTGTACCATGAGAGAGATGAGAAAGCCTGAAAAACAGAAAAAACCACATGCTGGCAAAAGCTATCTGACCAGCCTCAGCTAGCTACCCCAGAATCCTGGTCTTTGAAGGCTCAGGGACCACCTGGCCCCTGCTATAAATTTTGGTCAACATGGTCAGCGGGCAAAGTCTTGCCCCAACCCCAGCAAGGCCAAAGGGGACCATGCTTAGGTCCCCATCAGAAGGACATTGGGCTGTCGATTGCCCTCATGTTGCTCAAGAACAGAGGGACATCGCTCCCAAAACAACCCTTCAGCTGACCTTCTAGGATTGGCTATGGAGGACTGATGGGGCTCAAAGCTCCCCTCAACCTGACCACGCCTATCACTAGCAAGGAGTCCCTGGTAGATATTATGGTATTTTGGAAGACCCATTCTCTTCCTCTTGGACACTGGGGCCACTTACTCGGTTTCTGACGGAGTTTTGGGGATCCACCTCACCTTCACGTTTTCCTATTGTCTGGGTAGGAGGACAACCTTCCCTCCTTACCAGACCATCCCCCACACTTAATTGCATTTTTAGGAGTGTGCCTCTCACTGATTCCCTTTTTGGTAGTGCTTACATGTCTTGTCCCTTATTAGGAAGGGATGTTTTCGCTAAGTTGGGAGTCTCTATTTCCTTTGCTTCCCCAATTCGCCTAAGCCCAAGCTCACCAGCAGTTCCTCTGTTCCTCCTTCTAGCCAGTCAACCTACTAACACTAACATGTTATTTCCCTTACCAGCTTCTCAGGTGGACCCCCGAGTTTGGGACGTCCAGAACCCCTCTGTGCTAAACATCATTCTCCTGTTGTCATCCAGTTACTGGACTCTACCAAGTACATCACCCAAACTCAATACCCTCTCTTCTCTCCAGAGCCTCAGGGGACTTAAGCCTATCATTCTGACCTCTTAAGGAAAAACTCCTTTGCCCTACCTCTTCCCCTTTTTTTAACACTCCTATACTAGCAGTTAAGAAATCACATGGTACCTATTGACTGGTTCAAGAATCTCAGGCTCATTAACTCTGCAGTGGTTTTCCTCCATCCTGTTGTGTCTAATTCTTATACACTTCTTTCTACATCCCCTCAGGGACTTCTCATTTTTTAGTCCTAGATCTCAAGGATGCATTTTTCTCTATCCCTCTAGATACCTAGTCACAGGACATATTTCCTTACCTGGACAGATCCTGACATCCACTTTTCTACCCACTTACCTGATTGTTCTACCTCAGGGAGTCCAGGACATCCCACACCTATTTGGCCAGGCCTGGCTTCTGACTTACTCTCTTTATCTCTCCCTAGATCTATAGATTGTACTTTACTTCTCTGTAGTCCCTCTCTAGAGATTAGCCAAGAATGGACACAGCTACTCTCTAAATTTCCTTTCCAGTCAGGGCTACAGGGTCTTACCTTCTAAAGTCAACTGTCCACTCCTCAGGTCACCTATTTGGGACTAAACCGTTACCCCAACCCACAAGACTATTAGGTTAGATAGAAAGAATCTGATTCAATCTCTAACTGTTCCTTCTATAAAGGAAGAGATTTTATCATTCCTAGGAATGGCTAGCTTTTTGCGTTCCTGGGTTTCTTCCTTTCCCCTACTCTTTCGTCCCTTATATGAAGCAGCATTAGGTCCCAACCCATGAACCCCTTCTCAAACCTTAGACTAAGCCCTTTCAAAGGCTCCAACAGGCTCTCCTCGAAGGCCCTGGCCTTGCATCTCCCTGACACTGACTCGCCCTTCTCCTCTATGTAACTGAAAAGGAGGGATTTGCCCTTGGAGACTTAGGTCACAACTGGGACCATCTTTTGTACCCGTAGACTTGTCAAAAAAACTAACTAACCATCAGGGATGGGCACCTTGTATTCGTACCTTAGCAGCTGCTGAACTCCTTATTCGAGAATCAAAGAAACTAACCTTGAATCACCATAACTGTCCTCTCTTCTCACACCTGTCACAGCTCCTAACTTATAAAGGCTTACAGACTCACCTCCCTCCAGGATTCTTCTCTTCAGGTAGCTCTAATAGAAGACTCCACCCTCCCTTTCAATCATGTCCACCCTTAATATTTCCAACCTTCTTCCTCGACCTAATACTGACTACTCCCTACTCATCCTGCACTGAAACCTTAGAGGAACTATTACCTCATCTTCACACATACAGGAGGGCACATTGCCTCAAGACACCTTACCTGGTATACAGATGGAAGCTCTTTTCTACAGGAAGGGTCCGGAAAGCTGGTTATGCCATAGTGTCAGACACCAAGGTAGTGGAGGCACATTCCCTTCCTGCTCACAACCACCAACCAGCAGGCTGAACTAATAGCCCTTACCTGTGCCTTCCAGCTGGGCACAGGGACAATCCCTCAACAATCTATACAGATTCCAAATGTGCTTTCCATATCCTCCTGTCCCATGCTGCTATCTGGAAGGAGCGCAGGTTACTTACCACAAAAGGAGGGTCAGTAACTAATGCAAACCAAATTATGGCCATGCTAGAGGCCTCCCATCTCCCAACAGCTATTGTGATTGTCCACTGCAGATCCCACTGGACAGATGACTCTATTGTCTCCAGGGAAACTACCGAGCTGATGAGGCAGCTAGAGCTTCGGCCCTTAGGAGCCTAGACTCATCTCACCCTCCCTAGGACATTCTTATACTGCAACCCACATTCCCACCTACACCCCATGACACTCGTCAAACTCTGTCCTATCTTCACCAACTCTTTCATCCTAACAGCCAAGCATTGTCTTATTTTGTTAAGACCTATCGACAAGCCTACTCCTGAGGACTTAAGTTTCTTAAAATCTATCACTGCTTCTTGCAAAATCTGTCAGATGTCAGATCCTAACTCAAGGTATCATAGCATCCTTTTCCTACCCATCAGGCTAGAGGTTCCCTTCCTGGAACTGACTGGCAACTTGACTTTACCCACATGCCTGCTGTCAAACGTGCCAAGTACCTCCTGGTCTTGGTGGACACCTCCTCAGGCTGGGTAGAGGCTTTTCCCACAACTACCAAAAGGGCTCAGACAGTCTCTGATCTCCTCCTCAGAGAGATCATCCCCGATTTGGTGTCCAGCCTCCCTTCAGTCAGACAATGGTTCTGAATTTACTTCCCAAGTTTCTCAAATTCTATCTAAGGCTCTAGACATCCCCTGGCATTTTTATATTCCCTATCACCCTCAATCTTCAGGTAAGGTAGAGAAAACTAACCACTCTTTAAAAACCACTCTTGTAAGGCTGTCACAGGAACTTCACCTTGACTGGGTAAATCTCCTATCTCTGGCTCTTTTCAGGCTACGAGTTCTCCCAAGTGGCCTCTCCTCATCTCACCCTTTGAACTCATGTATGGATGTCCAGTTCTAACTCCTGGTCTTTCACCTAAATGCTCTCCCCTCCCAGACCATCTACTCACCCCATTACTTTGCCACCTCCATTCTCTCTTGTGGAACTTTGCTGACCACCATCTACCTCGACCACACACTGTCTCCTGTCCACTGCCTGTCAACATTGGAGACCAAGTCCTTCTCTCCCCTCCAGATCATCGGCCCTTACCCCTCTCTCCAAAATGGCAGGGCCCTTTTAAGGTAATTCTTGTGACCCCTATAGCTGCTAAACTTGAAGGACTCCCTCATTGGGTCCACTTGTCTCACCTCAAGCCTTTCATCCCTCCATCTAAAATTGACTCTTCTTCATACATGTTGACCCTAACAGGGAAGTGCTCTATTATGCTCCAGATGACGTTGAAATCACCCACCTTGTCCTCAATTCCAGAAAATGAGACTCCACTCCAGCAGCCGAGCTCGAGCTCACTGGACAAGACATGGGTTTCTCATCCTCCCCCTGCTGCTTGTCTCTATCCAGGTCAGCCCTTACATCTGGAGGTTTGAGGTTCAAGAGACACCCACAGATAACAAACAGTCTTTCCAAACAGGGTCAGGAAACTCCTCCATAGCCGGATGCCAAGAACCAATCCAAATTCCATCATTCCTATATCTGTTATCCCATCTAAATATTATGTTCTCTATACTTGCTTTCTCTTTGACCAGATAGAAGATTATTGTAGAAATGGCCAGACGATTATGGGGGCTGCCCATACTGGTCTTTTCAGATACATATGTTAGGATCACGGACAACCATTTCTTCTACCAACACTGCAAGACACTCATTTCTACATACAAGACTCACAGGATTCCAGCTGTGGTGCTTCAGAACTGACGGGGGCCAGATGTCCTGACAGCTAAAGAAGATGGTCTTCGCCAGTTCCTCCAAAAAGAATGCTGTTTTTAGGGAACATGAGACCTCCAGTTCTGAGATTTTTTTTAAAAACCCATATAAAAGCAGATACTCTTTTGTAACACCCTTTTTAGTCATCCTCCTGGTATTATTATTTCTAACCAAACAATTAATCAGTTCCTGTTACAGGATTACCAGCCACTGTCCACAGAGGAACCTGATACACACATCTACCAAGTGGACCCCTATGGTGAAAGCCAGCTACTCCCCACAATGAACTATGCCCCTACACAGCAGGAAGTAGTTTAAGAGACACTTCGTCCTGACTCCCCTTTCACCATCAGCTTCCCCTCCCCTTTTTTTCTCTTTATAATGAGAAAAAGGGAGGCATATTGGTATCAAGCTGGAACCCAGTGACATCACATCTAGGCGACCACCTCCATCGTTGCCAAGGCAACCACCATACGCTCCCAGAATCCACCTGGCTACCTCACCTTTACCTGGGAGAGGCTACATCACTGCCCATATAAAATAGGCAGAACTCCCTGACCTCGCTCTCTTCCTCCGCCATCTTCCTCTATTTCTCCTACCCCCCACCTTGCCCTATCTCCTGAATAAGCCCCCCACCTGGAATGGTTTGATCTGGTGATGTTTGTTCTGAGCTGTTTGCCATCGTCTAACATATGCCAACACACATGAGAACAGCACAAGAAAGAGGCTTAGATTTTTTATTTATTTACCTTTCAGATGTGATCCCCTTTCCCCATTTCCCCCCCCCCACCCAGGAACACCCTATCTCATCCCCCCTTCTCCTGCTTCTATGAGGGTATGCACCTCCCCACCTAATCCCACCTCCCTACCCTTGAATTCCCACACACTGGGGCATCCAACCTTCATGGGACCAAGGACCTCCTCTCCCAATGATGCTCAATAAGGCCATCCTCCCCTACATATACAGCTGGAGCCATGGGTCCCTCCATGTGTGTTTCCAGACTGGTGGTTTAGACCCTGGGGGTTCTGGTTGCTTGGTATTGTCGCTCACCCCATGGGGCCATAAACCCTTCAGCTCCTTCAGTCTTCTCTCTAACTTTTCCATTGGGAACCCCTTGATCAGTTCAATGGTTAGCTGTGAGCCTCTGTATATGTCAGACTCTGGCAGAACTCCAAGGATACAGCTATATATCAGACTCCTGTCAGCATGCACTTCCTGGCATCCACAACACTATCTACCTTTGGTGCCACACATGGGATGGATCCCCAGGTGGGGCAGTCTCCAGATGGCCCCTCCTTCAGTCTCTGCTCCACACTTTGTCTCTGTATTTCCTCCCATGAGTATTTTGTTACTCCTTCTAAGAAGAACCCAACTATCCACACTTTACTCTTACTTTTTCATGAGCTTCATGTGGTCTGTGAGTTGTATCTTGAATATTGTGAGCTTTTGGGCTAATATCCACTTATCAGTGAGTGCATATCATGTGTGTTCTTTTGTGATTGGGTTACCTCACACAGGATGATACTTTGTAGTTCCATCCATTTGCCTAAGAATTTCATGAATTCATTGTTTTTAATAGCTGAGTAGTACTCTATTGTATAAATGTATCACATTTTTTTGTATCCATTCCTCTGTTGAAGGACATCTGGGTTCTTTCCAGCTTCTGGCTATTATAAATAAGGCTGCTATGGACATAGTGGAGCATGTGTCCTTGCTATATGTTGGAGTATTTTGAGGCATATATCCAGGAGTGGTATAGCTGGGTCCTCAGGTAATGTTAAGTTCAATTTTCTGAGGAACCACCAAACTGATTTCCAGAGTGGTTGCACCATCTTGCAATCCCACCAACAATGGAGGAGTGTTCCTCTTTCTCCACATCCTCGCCAGCATCTGTTATCCCCTGAGTTTTTGATCTTGGCCATTCTGACTGGTATGAGGTGGAATCTCAGGGTTGTTTTGATTTGCATTTCCCTGATGACTAAGGATGCTGCACATTTCTTTAGGTGCTCCTCGGCCATTCAAGTTTCTTCAGTTGAGAACACTTTGTTTAGCTCTGTACCCCATTTTAATAGGGTTATTTGATGGTCTGGAGTCTAATTTCTTGAGTTATTTGTATATATTGGACATTAGCTCTTTATTGGATGTAGGATTCTTAACAATCTTTTCCCAATCTGTTGGTTGCCATTTTTCCTATTGACAGTGTCTCTTGCAATTTTATGAGGTTCCACATGTTGATTCTTGACCTCAGAATATAAGCCATTGGTGTTCTGTTCAGGAAATTTTACTCTGTGCCTATGTATTCGAAGCTCTTCCCCACTTTCTCCTCTATTAGTTTTAGTGTATCTGCTTTTATGTGGAAGTCCTTGATTCACTTTGACTTGAGCTTTGTACAAAGAAATAAGAATGAGTTGATTTGCATTATTCTACATGCTGCCCTCCAGTTGAACCAGCACCATTTGTTGAAAATGCTGTCTTTTTTCCCCTGGATGGTTTTAGCTCATTTGTCAAAGATCAAGTGACCATGGGTTTGTGGGTTAATTTCTGGGTTTTCAATTCTATTCCATTGATCTTCCTGCCTGTCTCTGTACCAATACCATGCAGTTTTTAATCACTATTGCTCTGTAGTACAGCTTGAGGTCAGGGATGGTGATTTTTCCAGAAGTTCTTTTATTGTTAAGAATAGTTTTTGCTATCCTGGGGTTTTTGTTATTCCAAATGAATTTGAGAATTTCTCTTACTAACTCTGTGAAGAATTGAGTTGGTATTTTAAAGTGCATTGCATTGAGTCTGTAGATTGCTTTTGGCAAGATGACCATTTTTGCTATATTAATCCTGCCAATCTATGAGCATGGGAGATCTTTCCATCTTCTGAGATCTTCCTCAAATTCTTTCTTCACAGATTTGAAGTTCTTGTCATACAGGTTTTTCACTTGCTTGGTTAGATTCACACCGAGGTATTTTATATTATTTGCGATTATTGTGAAGGGTGTTGTTTCCCTAATTTCTTTCTCAGCTTATTAATCCTTTGAGTAGAGGAAGGCTACTGATTTGTTTGAATTAATTTTATATCCAGTCACTTTGCTGAAGTTGTTTATCAGGTGTAGGAGTTCTCTGGTGGAAGTTTTGGGGTCACTTAAGTATACTGTCATACCATCTGCAAATAATATTTTGACTTCTTCCTTTCCTATTTGTACCAGTTTCACCTCCTTTTGTTGTCTAATTGCTCTGGCTAAGACTTCCAGTACCATATTAAATAGATAGGGAGAGATGGGGAGCCTTGTCTAGTCCCTGATCTTAGTGGGATTGCTTCAAGTTTCTCTCCATTTAGTTTGATGTTAGCTACTGGTTTGCTGTATATTGCTTTTACTATGTTTAGGTATGGGCCTTGAATTCCTGATCTTTCCAAGACTTTTACCATGAAGGGATGTTGAATTTTGTCAAATGCTTTCTCAGCATCTAGTGAGATGATCATGTGGTTTTTTCTTTGAGTTTGTTTATATAGTGGATTACATTGATGGACTTCCATATATTGAACCATCCCTGCATTCCTGGGATAAAGCCCACTTGATCATGATGGATGATTGTTTCTATGTGTTCTTGGATTCGGTTTGCTAGAATTTTATTGAGTATTTCTACATCGATATTCATAAGGGAGATTGGTCTGAAGTTCTCTTCCTTTGTTGGGTCTTTGTATGGTTTAGGTATGAGCATAATTGTGGATTCATAGAACGAATTGGGTAGTGTTACTTCTGTTTCTATTTTGTGGAATAGTTTGAAGAGAATTGATATTAGGTCTTCTTTGAAGGTCTGATAGAATTCTGCATTAAAACCATCTGATCCTGGGCTTTTTTTTTTTTTTTTTTGTGGGGAGATTTTTAATGACTTTTGCTATTTCTTTAGGGGTTATGGGACTGTTTAGATGGTTGTCTGTTCCTGATTTAATTTTGGTACCTGTTATCTGTCTAGAAAGTTGTCCATTTCATCCAGATTTTCCAGTTTTGTTGAGTATAGGCTTTTGTAATAGGATCTGATTTTGGGGGGGAGATTTCCTCAGTTTCTGTTGTTATATCTCCCTTGACAGTTCTTATTTTGTTAATTTGGATACTGTCTCTGTGAACTCTGGTTAGTCTGACTCTTGATTTATCTATCTTGTTGATTTTTTCAAAGAACTAGGTCCTGGTTTTGTTGATTCTTTCTATAGTTCTTTTTGTTTCTACTTGGTTGATTTCAGCCCTGAGTTTGATTATTTCCTGCTGTCTACTTGGGTGTATTTGCTACTTTTTATTCTAAAGCTTTCAGGTGTGCTGTCATGCTGCTAGTGTAAGCAGTCTCCAGTTTCTTTTTTTAGGCACTCAGAGCTATGAGTTTTCCTCTTAGCACTGCTTTCATTGTGTTCCATAGGTTTTGGTATGGTGTGCCTTCATTTTCATTAAATTCTAAAAAAGTATTTAATTTCTTTCTTTATTTTTTCCTTAACCAAGTTATCATTGAGTAGAGTACTGTTCACTTTCCACATACATGTGGGCTTTCCATTGTTTTTCTTGTTATTGCAGACCAGCCTTAGTCCGTGGTGATCTGATAGGATGCACGGGATTATTTCAATCTTCTTGTATCTGTGGAGGCCTGTTTTGTGACTAATTATATGATCAATTCTGGAGAAGGTACCATGAAGAGCTGAGAAGAAAATATATTCTTTTTTTTAGGATGAAATGTTCTATAGATATCTGTTAAATATATTGTTCTATAGATATCTAATAAGTTTGGTTCATAACTTCTCTTAGTTTCACTTTGTCTCTATTATTTTCTGTTTCCATGATCAGCCCATTTCTGAGAGTGGGGTGTTAAAGTCTCCCACTATTCTTGTGTAAGGTGTAATATGTACTTTGATCTTTAGTAAAGTTTCTTTTATGAATGTGGGTGCCATTTTATTTGGAGCATAGATATTCAGAATTCAGAATTCATCTTGGTAGATTTTTTCCTTTGACACAAATGAAGAGTACTTCCTCATCTTTTTTGATAACTTTTGGTTGAAAGTTGATTTTATTTCATATTAGAATGGCTACTCCAGCTTATTTCTTGGGACTATTTGCTTGGAAAATTGTTTTCCATCCTTTTACTCTGAGGTAGTGTCTGTCTTTGTTACTGAGGTCCATTTCCTGTATGCAGCAAAATGCTGGGTCCTGTTTATGTATCCAGTCTGTTAGTCTATGTCTTTTTACTGGGGAATTCAATCCATTGATGTTAAGAGATACTAAGGATAAGGGATTGTTGCTTCCTGTTTTTTGTTATTAGAGGTGTAATTATGCTTATGTTGTTATCTTCTTTTGGGTTTGTTGAAAGAAAATTACTTTCTTGCTTTTTCTAGGGTGCAGTGTCCCTCCTTGTATTGGGGTTTTCCATCTGTTATCCTTTGTAGGCCTGGATTTGTATAAATTTGGTTTTGTCATGGAATATCTTGGTTTTTTCATCTATGGTAATTTAGAGTTTTGCTGGGTATAGTAGCCTGAACTGGCATTTTTGTTCTCTTAGGGTCTATATGACATCTGTCCAGGATCTTCTGGCTTTTATAGTCTCTGGTGAGAAGTCTGGTGTAATTATTATTGTACCAGGATATTCACCCCACTACAGTTTAGAATAAAGCTTAATAATTTGAGAGGAGCTAATGTGGGAGGAGCAAGGAGAGGAACAGGAGGAGTGAGGAGATGAAGGAGGAAGAAGGAGGAGAGAGGTAGTAGCCATGGAAAACTACAGATACATCAAGAACAGTCCGGGGTAACAAATTTTATCTAAAGTTAGGTATTGGGTAACAACTCTAATTGTGAGGGCATCTTGTTAATTGAGGATTTCCAAATATATAAATATTGGATAATATTTAAGCACTAAGAGTCTTCATTCTACCAGGTATCTTGGGCATGGCAGGTATTCTGGGGTTCAGTCAAGGTTTGTAGAGACAGCATGGGAGATTGGCAGAGCTATCTCCCATGCTGGCATCTCATGGGTGCAGGATTGGCAGAGCCAGCTGCCACACTGGCGTCTTGTGGTTGCTAGGGCTGGTGTTTCAAACTAGCCAAGATGTAGAGAAAATGGCAGCTGTCAGGTAACAGTCATGGCCGGGTACCACTGTTTTAAATATTATCCTCAACAAATGATGCCTAACTTGGGGAACAAACCCATGACCCGGAAATTAAGAGTCTCATTTCTACCTGGTACCACACGGATGGCAGAATGGTCTGAGATCAGCCAAACATGTGTACAGTGTAGTGGATTGACTGACCTAGCCACCAAGATGGCGTCTTGTGGATGCCAGGGCTGGTGCATCTGGCTGGCCTGAGGCTCAGTCTGAGCCTAGCAGTGGTGGGAGCATGCCACCGCTCTTGGCCTCAGGCCTTGTCTAGT
Source organism: Mastomys natalensis (assembly GCA_021653895.1). NCBI lineage: Eukaryota > Metazoa > Chordata > Mammalia > Rodentia > Muridae > Mastomys > Mastomys natalensis. The sequence continues at coordinate 9,626 of JAJTUV010003800.1, read as the reverse complement.
CAGGAACATGGCAGCTGCTTAAAAATAAGCCAGATCGGGTGCTGCCATATTAAATATTGCCCTCAACATATTATAGGTCTGCCTTTATATGCTACTTGATCTTTATCCCTTACTGCTTTTAATATTCTTTCTTGTTTTGTGCATTTGATGTTTTGATTAGTATGTGACAGGAGGAATTCTGGTCCAGTCTATTTGGAGTTCTGTAGGTTTCTTGTATGTTCATCAGCATCTTGTTCTTTAGGTTAGGGAAGTTTTCCTCTATAATTTTGTTGAGGATGTTTATTGGCCCTTTAAGTTGGGAATCTTCACTCTCATCTATACCTATTATCCTTAGGTTTGGTCTTCTCATTGTGTCCTGGATTTCCTGGATGTTTTGAGTTAGGACCTTTTTGCATTTTGCATTTTCTTTGACAGTTGTGTCAATATTTTCCATGGTATCTTCGACACATGAGATTCTTCTATATCTTGTATTCTATTGCTGATGCTTGCATCCATGACTCCTGATTTCTTTCCTAGGTTTTCTATCTCCAGGGTAGTCTCTCTTTGTGATTTTTTTTATTGTTTCTACTTCCATTTTTAGATCCTGGATAGTATTGTTCAATTCCTTAACCTGTTTGGTTGTGTTTTCTTATAATTCTTTAAGGGATTTTTGTGTTTCCTCTTTAAGGGCTTCTACCTGTTTTCCTGTGTTCTTCTGTATTTCTTTGAGTTATTTACGTCCTTCTTAAAGTCCTCTATCACATCATCATGAGAATTGATTTTAAATCTGAATCTTGCTTTTCTGGTGTGATAGGGTATTCAGGACTTGCTATGGTGGAAGAACTGGGTTCTGATGGTGCCAAGTAACCTTGGTTTCTGTTGCTTATGTTCTTTTGCTTGCCTTTCGCCATCTGGTTATCTCTAGTGCTACTTGCACTCATTGTCTCTGACTGGAGCCTGTCTCTCCTGTTATAGTGTCAGAACTCCTCAGAGTCCAGCTGTCTCTGTGATCCTGTGATCCTGAGATCCTGGGTATAATAGCTCCTGGGAGTCAGCCTACCTCTGGGATCCTGAAAACCAACTGCTCTGAGTACAGTTGATCCTCTAAGATGGGTCAAAATATGGTGTCTTCTCGGAATCAGACCAGCTAGGAGTCTGCCCCAGCAGAAAGGACCAGGGATAGGGGGCAGAAAGGAATGGTATTCTGGAGAGCGGGGTTTTGTTGGGTGATGGGTCTTGAGTGTGCTGGGCTCCCAGCTGTAGCTATGGGACTTTGGGTTGTCGTACTTTATCATGTCTGCATCAATTTTCAATACATGGAAGAACCTTAAACATGAGAAAGACTGAAAGCATATCTTTTCATGACTGCCATTTTCATGCATGGTCTTAATAGTACCTTTAATTCTGATGAGTGTCTTTAAGCAATTCAATTTCTCATTCTGTACTGACTATTTTAACACTTTTCCATTATTTCCAAACCTTGTAACTCTGCCAACACTCCATACTGATAAAGAAAATTTAAATGTTAGACATTCGTGCTCAATTCCTCATGAGCACAAACTTAAACGCCAGTGAGGTATAACAGCACACACCAATAATCTCAGCATTTAGGAAATGGAGGCAGGATTTCAAAGCTACATTATATATTGTCTTTTAAAAAGTCATACATATTTTTGTGTGTCCTATTAATTTAGAGCCTGTTCTACCACTCACTGTCTGTAGTAACTCTGTCAAATGATATACCCTTTTTATTTTTGCTTGTAATTTTTTTATGGAATAGCAGTACCTAATTAAAATACAGTCATAAAATGTAACATGTTACCATAGGTAAAGAGCTTACAATATCTGCTACATAGATGCCTATTCAACTGATTATTGCTTGACCTGTTATTATCCCCTTTGTCTACCATTATAATAAAAGAGCTGACATTCTTTTAAGTGAAAGCAAATTCAAAACACATGTTGGTAGTCTATTTTTTCATTTATACTAAGTGCTTCATTTAACAAAATACTAAACATGTGTTCACAATGTATCATACACTTCCATAGACATTGACAATATAGGCAAGTATGAACTTGTAGCATTCAACTTAAAATATGTGAAAATATCTATATAATAAATGAAAAATGTGAAAAATATCTATCAAAGAGACAAGAAAGGTATATGGGTTCATAAAAGAAAAGCATATGGGTTCATAATACATAGGATATTACAGGGCAAATGGTTAACAAATGCTCACTGGTTACCATTTTGTTTCAAGATTATGGAAAGAATAAATTAAAATTTACACAAGGTTTGGTAGCTGATATGCATTAGCCATCAACATCAGTCAACTTCCCTAGAAAGCAATGTAGAATGTCATAATCAGCCCTACTGTCCAATTGATTTATAGATCTTCAATTTAAAAATGGCTACATCAAGATCCCATATGAGCCCTTACCAAATTTATCCACCAACATCTATCTTCATTAGTTATTATTTACACTTTGACCTCTAAGTGTTCCATCTTCATTCCCATTAATATTAAACTATCTTTGCTTTAAGACTTTCTATTTGGTCTCAAATAATGTAGTGTTACATGACACCATTTACTGGCCTGAGTACCATTTCCATTTAATATTTTAGTACCTGCATGACCCAAGGTGAATTCCTCCCTTAAACTTCTATTATCTCATCTGTAAACTGAAAACAATATTAATGCCTACTTAACAGAACGTGCCGAGTACAAAATGAAATATAACACAGAGAAACTGCTTATAAAATAGTTGATCTTCACTCTTGTTCTCTTGTTCCTCTCTTGCTCTTACCTTCCTGTTCCCACTTTCTCCCCATTCCCTTACCCCTCTCTCTCCATATGCTCATGGCCAGCCTGCCTCTACCCCTCTCTCTCTGCCTCCTTCTTAACTCCCCTTCCCATGCCCTGAATAAAATCTATTCTATACTATACCATCTTGTGGCTGGTCCCTCAGGGGGAAGGGATGCCTCAGGATGGGCCCACTGAGGTATCCCCTTCCCCCATACCTGACTATCTATCTCCATAGAACATATCCCCTCCTCTCTTTAACTTTTTATAAAACACATCATATGGTGCTGTAACTTGGATTTAGAAACTCTGCAGGTTTGCATCCTACCCTTGCTATCACATGGAGATCCAACACTCTCTAGCCTAAACTTTGGAGAACTGGTAAGCTCCCTCCCCCACTGGTCAGAATAAACATCTGCATGGTTCCAGGAGAGAGTTCTTGAGTTCGAGCTACCCCTGTGCTGCCCTTGAGGATGGGGAGGTCCAGTCCTTTCACTGACCTTCATTCTAGGATGTTTTCCCCTGGGTAAGATTTTCCTTTCTCCTTTTAGACAGTTTCTTTCTTGCTGCTGAGAAATTCTCAGGCTCCGGTAAACTACTCTCTGGTTCAGAAGCACTGGCTCAGAGCATAGCCCCAGCCCACTACTGAACAACCTGGTGGCCTGGCCTGTGCTAGAATCTCTCAGGTTATTGATGATGCCCTCAGGACAGACGCTGGTAGGAGCAGTTAGTAACCCTATTCTCTCACCCATGGGTCAGTCTTCAACACCTTGTCCCTACTTACTGGGATGTTTTGGTCTAATTCACAGTTAACAAAAACCAATATCTCTACATGGCCACTAAACTGGCACTTTCTCTATAGTGATTCATAGCATAGGCTCTCCCCTCCTTCCTCGCTCATTTGCTCACTCCTGCTGGTGTCTGCACAGTTGCTGGTTCTACCAGTTCACCTAGTGAAAAGCTAGTCTGGTTCCACCCCCTGCCAGGGACTCTGGCTACTGCCATCCCCCCTCTAGCATTCACTAGTGGTTTGCCAGGGAAATGTGGGTCTGGCCCTACCCCTTGTGTCCTGCCAGGGACTCTGCCAGTGAGACTTGCTTTCCCACAGCCACCCCTACACTGTGCTCTCCCCCCCCCCTCTCTCTCTCTCTCCACACACACACACACACACACACACAACACACACACACACACACGAGGGGCTCCTGTGCTTTGCCCTTCAACACTGCCACCAGGCCCTGACTGCCTGCTTGGCTTGCAGTAGTTGGAAAAGCAGCTTTTGCCCTACCTACCCCATCTGCACCTGTAGCTGTCACCACTGCCTTCTTAGACCACTTTGAGCACTATTGTAGTTGCTTTTGGATATCCGACTTGGCTACCCACTGTAGCCACAAGAAAAACAGCTTTAGCCTTGGCGAAGAAGCTGCTTTCTCACATGCACGAGGGAGAGCCTCCCTCTCAGTCTCTCCCTCTCTACTAGGGACTTATAAAATGAGAGCTAGCTCCTCTGTGCTCTACAAGAATAGTGTGTGCATTGCTGGGATACAAGCATGCTACTTCGGGCGCTTCCTTTTCCCTGCTTACCTGACTCCTACAACCAAAAGCACTGGGCCATGGCTTCTGACTGCTAAGAGGAAGTCCCGCCCCACTCAGCTGAAGTAAACACACTGGATTTTTGGATTCTAAGATCTAAAACCAGGGGACTTGCTCCCACAGAAACTCATGGACGGGACTCACTGCAATTAACATGAGTTTTTTTTTTTTTTTTATTGGAAATTTTATTTACATTTCAGATGTTTTCCCCTTATCCCCTTTTCCCCCCTCCCTCCCAGGAACTCCCTATCCCTTCCCCCCTCCTCCTGCCTCTATGATGGTGTACCCCCACACACCCTCCCCAGTACCTCACCTCCCCACCCTCGAATACCACCCCCCACAATGTCCAGCCTGCAGGGGACCAAGGATCTCTTCTCCCACTTATAAATAGCTCCCTTGCATATATAGCTGGAGCCATGGGTCCCTCCCTAAGCGCTCCCAGGCTGGTGGTTTAGACCCTGGGGGCTCTGGTTGGTTGATATTGTTGCTTTCCTCATGGTGTCACGAATCCTCTCAACTCCTTCAGTCTTCACTCTATCTTCTCTGTTGGGAACCCCATGATCAGTTTAATGGTTAGCTGTGAGCATCAGCCTCTGAATATGTCAGACTCTTGCAGACCTATAAGGAGACAGCTATATCAGATTTCTGTCAGCATGCACTTCCTGACATCCACATCAACGTCTACCTTTGGTGACTGCACATGGGATGGATACCCAGGTGGAATGGTCTGTAGACGGCCCCTCCTTCAGTTTCTGTCCTGTATTTTGTTTCCATATTTGCTCCCTTGAGTATTTTGTTACTTCTTAGAAGGACTGAAGTCCCCCACCAGCACTTGGTCATCATTCTTCATAAGCTTTATGTGGTCTGTGAGTTGAATCTTGGGTATTTCAAGCTTCTGGGCTAAAATCCAATAATCAGTGAGTGAATACCATGCATGTTTTTTTTTTTTTTTTTTTAGCTTCATAATCATTCATAATAGTGGCTTTAATTTGTACTTCTAGTAAATAACAATGTTAAACATTTTTGAATATGCATTTTGGTCAATCAGATTGCCTCTTTGGTGAATTGTCTTGTGAAGACATTTTTCAATCTTATTTTGGAAGAAAAAAAATTGTTTTCCCTATTCATTTACAACTGATATTTCTTTCTGGCAGCAAAATCACAAACATACAATGAAATTGAGTAAATGATTTCATGATTAGACACATGGTATGGCATACAGATAATACAAAGGCAACATTTCTTCAAGTACTTGTGTCCTATGTTATATCTATTTAGCACACTCTCCTATCAGTCTTCACCCAACATTCCCGAGCTCCTGTAGTGTTTCTGAACTGAACTACACAATTTGTCTGGGTCTGTGAAATGCTAGATATCATAATATAATGAGAGGCTTAAAAAATACTCAAGAGTTTCTTCTTTCTTGTTTTTTTTATTCTTTTAAGAACCAAGGTGTGTACCTAGAGGGATCCATGGCTGCAGATACATATGAGGCAGAGGATGACCTTGCCCAACAGCAATAGGAGAGGAGGCCCTTGTTCCTGGGGAGGTTTGATGCTCCAGAGTAGGGAGATGCTGGAGTGGGAGAGTGTGGGTGGGTGAGGGAGCAATCTCATACAGGCAAAAGGGAGACAGGAAGGTAGATGTGGGATGGGGTGTGGCAGATGGGTAACTGGGAAGTGGAATATCAAGAGATGGGTGGGAGGTGGACGGGATAACCAAAAAGTGAGATATCACTTGAGATGTAAACAAATTCAATGATTAATAATAATAATAATAAAAGAAGTGGTGACTAGGAAAGTTTTCTGGTGTATGAAAGCAAGAGCAGAATTAAGTCAATCTGTTTGTCAGATCTTATGCACTCCTGAGTGGAAGGCAGTGCTGCCAAGACCAACAACAGCTTTTCACCTTTCAGCACTATCTGCATAACCGCTGGCTAGACAGCCACGAGGCAGGACCATAACCTGTAGTTGAAGAAACCTCATTCTATTTAAACTGGATCATTTGTCTACATCACGATTGCTGCGATACATAACTGATACTGTTAGTCAGATGACTAATTATAAGAGACTTATACAAATAACAAATTCCACGAATAATTACATGAAGCTTCTCATTCATCAATTGGCCATCTTCTTGACACTATTCCAAGATGACCAGAGATGAGGACACTAGAGGGATTAAAGTTTCTTCTATGATTCCAGAAAGAAAATAGGCAATAGATTTCAAAATGTCAAATATGCATCTTACTTGGCACAGAAAGTTTAATGTCAAGGTCATGAGTTAAAGACATCCACATATATACCCAAATTTGGAATCTACATACTCTGAAAATTCTAACTTTATAAAACCAAATGTAAATAACATGGCTTTCAATATATGTTGTGTAGATGAAATTTAATTATTAAGCTTTATATTACATTCAAATTATGGAATGCTATGCAGCTATATAGGAACTGTGATCCACATTCTATAGCATATATATTAAGATTGGTGATTAACGTCCCTTTGCCTGGGGCAGACCCTTAGCTGGTCCGCTCCTGTGGCAACACCGATCCTGAGATATCCTAGAGGGACCGACTGCACCCAGAGCAGAGGGTAAGACACCTTGCCCACCACCCCACGCCCTAGAGTTACAACTGGGACTCAGGGGGAGGTTAAGGAACTAGCAGGCACCCAAACCCCGCCCCTCCGGAACACTACCCCCTTTCCAGCTGGAATCTGTTCCCTTTGCCTGGGGCAGACCCTTAGCTGGTCTGCTCCTGTGGAAACACCGATCCTGAGACATCCTAGAGGGACCAACTGCATCCAGAGCAGAGGAGGGACCGACTGCATCCAGAGCAGAGGAATACCACCTTCCTTCCGTTCAGAGCTTGGTCTTTTTGCCTGGGGCAGACTCTTAGCTAATCTGCTCCCGTGGAAACACCTGATCCTGAGACAACCTAGAGGACCTACTGCATCCAGAGCAGAGGAGGACCTACTGCATCCAGAGCAGAGGAAGCTTAGGATCACAGGAACACAGAGACATCTGGAATCTGAGGAGATCTGACACAAGTAAGATAACTGGAAAGACAGACTCCAGTCAGACACAGCGAGCACAGGTAACACTAGAGTCAACCAGATGGCGAAAGGCAAGAGCAAGAACACAAGCAACAGAAACCAAAGTTACCTGACATCATCAGAACCCAGTTCTCCTACCATAGCAAGCCCTGGATACCACATCACACAGGAAAAACAGGATTCAGAATTAAAATCACTTCTCATGATGATGATAGAGGAGTTTAAGAAGGACATAAGTAACTCCCTCAAAGAAACACAGGAGAACACAGGTAAACAGGTAGAAGCCCTTAAAGAGGAAACACAAAAATCCTTTAAAGAATTGAAAGAGAACACAGGTAAACAGGTAGAAGCCCTTAAAGAGGAAACACAAAGATCCTTTAATCGAGATAAGTCATTTCTCATGTCCACAAAGAAAAAGTCCTACATCTTCTGGGCTTGAAAGCCAGATTGATCTTCCTGTGCAGTTCCTATCTCCTTAGGGCCCACAATCCTTCCGCCTATTCTTCTATAAGAGTCCTCAAGCTCCATCCACTGTTTGCCAACCTGAACCCTTGGAGCTCTCAGAGACTGAATCACCAACCGTGGAGCATACCTAGTCTACACAGATCTAGCTCCATGGGCTGGACCTAGGCCTCCCTGCACATATGTTGTAAATGTGTAGCTTGGTTTTCATGTAGGTCTCAAACATCTGGAGTGGGGGCTATCCCAAAACATGCAGCCTGTATATGGAGTATGGTCTTCTAGCTGGGTGCCTCATCTGGCCTCAATGGGAGAGGAAGCACCTAGCCTCTCAGAGACTTAAAGTGGCAGAGTGGGGGATACAGGAGGAGGGGGTACTCAGAAAAGAAGAGATGGGGAAGGATTGTGGGAGGGGGTGACTGGGACGGGTTATAAAATGAATAAGCAAAAAAATAAAATTAAAAAAAAAAAGGAACCTCCTGTTCCTACTCCTTCCATGTGTTCCTCGAGGAACACATGTGGCTAATCTGAGACTAGTCTTAGCTGCTTGGCTACAATGCCATCTCAGCACAGGTGAGTCTATGCTAGTTATTTTCTCTAATGTTCTTTATCACACCACTGTCCACATGCTATTTAAAGTAATATAAATGCTCATAAAAAAAAAAAAAGCCAGATTGAATCTGCCCAAGTTGCCATGCAACCACAGAGACCACAGGGAACTGTTGGCTAGTGGACTCTGTCATTTTTTTAATTGATCTATGGCTGCTAGATTATTGTTTATTCTTCCCCAGATTTCTGACTACATTGCAGCTAAGGTAACTGTAGCTTGACAGATAGGAAAAGTTTTTACAGATATAATCTGTTACTTCCTTACCTAAACTTGGGTTCCATTGATTAAATGCTTCATATTTTTCTTGCTGTGCCACTGTCTTAATATTAAGTTCCTATAAATGTGCCTACTCCTAATTAACATTCCATTATACATACAATCCAACTATAAAATCACAAATTCTTGTTCCTTCTGACCCACAAAAGGCTCATCTTAAAGAATGTTCATGTTGTTAACTCATGTTTTTATGTATTTTGTAAACTTATAAGCTATAGGAAACCCACTTAGATCTACTTCTCATGGACCAAATAGACTCCACTCAGATAAGTACATCTGCCTAAAGTTTCCACTTACTACCTATTCCAGAGGGTGGGATTCCTCTGGGTTTCAAATGTACATCTTAAGAAAAAAAATTCTTTCTTCCAAATGTACTTAATCTTATTCTCTTCCTATTATATATATACATATGTGTGTGTGTATGTGTGTTTATGTGTGTGTATGTGTGTGTGTGTGTGTTTGCATGTGCATTTGCGTGTATTTCAGCATTTTGTCAAGTCTGGGCGCTTACTACATCTAAGATAGCTCCAGAGAAGCAACCTAAAGATGCTCCATCCTTTTCTCAACTGGACTTGTTCCTTCTGATCTGTCCACAGACAGTTCCATAGACCCTGGACAGCAAGAAAACAGCCGACTCTCCAAGACTGCATAAACATCCCCATATCCATTCTTCTAGGCTCCCAAAGCCTGCAAGAAGTAGTCAGATCAGAGATCAAGATGACCCTATTTCCTGCTTCACCATCACCTCTTTCTAGTTTTTTCAATTTAATTAAACCAAAACTGGGGAATATTAACATTCTGTCTAAGCTCTGCCCCACAGTTATCTGACAACAGCCAGGTGTAAC
>JAJTUV010003799.1:0-39923 GCA_021653895.1 Mastomys natalensis | reverse complement strand
GTATTGTGTTGCAGTCAATCCCACAGCACTGTTGCTCCCTGTGAAAGACCTGGCATTTTCTCCAAATTTATGAGCCTATGCCAGGTGGACTTTTTTTAAAAACCTTTTAACCCTTATCATTCCTTACAAGGGTGGCCCCCCCCTTGGGAAAAAAAAGGGGGGTGCTGGGCGGCCTGGGCCCACGAAAGGCAGCCTGGGAAGTCGGTGGCGGTTTCCCTAGGGTTAAGGCAGGGTTACATACGGGAGAAGGTCTGCATTCAGTGGGGGGAGGCTCTGGAGGGCGGAGCGGCCCCCAAATGATATGGGGAAAAGTCCTTGGTTCCAAAGGTTTTTTTTGGCTTTATGGTGGATGGATTGGATGTCCCCCCAAAAACCCAGGGAAACCTGAGTTAATAGGGGGGGAATGGGAAGGGTTGGGGAGGAATGTTTAAAATTGGTTACCCTCTGACCTTCTTGTATGTAAATCTCTAGGGTAAAGGTCTGTGTCACACCCTCTACCTGTGCCTTTGGGAGGGGGCTGTAATGGCTATGTGATTAACAATGTAGGTCCATGGAGATTAGCTGCTTCAGGACCCGGGTTTCTGGGCATCTGGCGAATCCTTCCTTTTCCCCCTTGGAGTTGGGGTTCCAGGCCAGCCCCAGCCAAGGCCCGGATCCCTTACGCGCCCCACCCCCCAGATGACGTTAGAAAGGACTCAACCAAACCCTCAATTTCCGTTGGATGATGCAGAGTTCACAAAAACTGTTTGACCCAGTGTCTTGTTGTTTTGATCCCCGTTTCAGGATTTCGTTTTTTTTGCAAATAAGGACAGTAGAGATCTCACAGCATTCTGAAGTTTAAAAAGCAACCCACAACCTGGGAGAATATACATGAAAAAGTGCTTACTCCTCAATCCTTTTGTCTTGAGTTCATTTTAAGAATTTTATTGTTTAGAACTTCACATGCAACTGCATCTGTAGCCATGCTAAACTCTAATTACTTCCAGTTCCCTTCATATTCATAATCTCTTGTTTAATTATTCTTGTTACATATATACACATAAGGTATGTATGTGTGCATACACATATATATGTGCATATGTAATCCACTAAGTCCATTTATCTTTCCCTGTATGTACATGTATCCAGGGGATTGGATAACCTAGGTCAGAGCTTCCCCTGGAGGAGACTGATTCTCCCTATCCCAGTAGGCATTCATCAACTGCCTTCCTTCTTTTGAGACAGAATCTCATGTAACCCAGTCTGGCTTCACACTCATTACACAGCTGAGGATGACTTTGAACTTCTGACCTTCTTACCTCTTTCTCCTACTGCTTAGATTATAGGCATGCTGCTCCTCTAGCTTTCTTAAGCCTGTGCTGTAGAATCAAACTCAGGACTCTGTGTATGCTAAGTAAGCATTGTACCACCTGAGATACATCCCTAGTCCATCGGATTCCATCTTAACAGCTTGGCTTATTTGTATGAACCAGAATTCCCCAAGTGCATCAGAAATACTGATGATGCTCCTCTATCTTGGGTCCTCTCCTCCATCTTGGCTCCCCACAATTCTTCTGCTTTGATTTCTTCATGTGGTGTTCTTACACTCATTCTGAGTACTTAAAATATATATGCCTTGAAAACTGGTGGGGCTACCTTATCACAGACTTCAGATTTACATGCAAATGTCAACATGTGTCAAACTTCTCCCACTATTTCATATGAAACATGATCTCAAACCCTCCGTGAGCATCAACCTCATGGTTCCCATGCCACTGTAAATAGTAAGGAGTTGTTGGACAGAAGGAAGATAGTTGGTATAAGATAGGTTAATAATGGAGAATACTTAGATGATGTATAGATGCTAATTATAGATCATTAGGCACACATATGTTAGATGCATAATGAAATATAATAATTAATAGTTATATAGATTGATAGTGGAAAGTGATTATAGGAAGAGGTTTATGATATGTTAAAAAAAAAGCCAGTAAATTTTTAAATAGTAGACAAGGGAAAGATTTTAAATTTATAGATGACAGGTAATAGTTGGGTAGATATGAGACAGGCAGATAGATATTTAAATAGACACATAAACACACAGGCATAGTTTTTATGATTGATGGAGGTGTATATATACATATGGATTTTGCAGGGATAAAACAGTATGTATATTAATGGCTCACAAACAGGGATGAATTTTATTGTCCAGGAGATGCAAATAACATCTAAAGATATTTTGGCTTGTCACACTAGGCCACGGGTGCTACTTGCATCTAATTTATGTACACATACTGCTACATTCATCTACAAATCTCAGGACAGCCACAACAAGAGTCCAATAGTGTAAAGATTTAGAAACTATAACTTCTGTATATAGACACAATACTTTTTGTGCCTGATATGCTTACATGTCCATCCTCTCAATTCTTTCAGATGAGGACTATACTTCACCTTCCTATATATCAAGGGAGAAGTGTAGGAAAAATCCCCTGCCTAAGTGCATACTGATACTAATGACTTCATTCCATTCAGTTCCAACTCAAGAGCAGTATACAACACAGCCCTTGTTCTAACAACTCCTTTGATTACGCCTACATTCAGTAAGTCACTGAGTATCCCAAGGGAATAAGCTGTCATAATCACAGCCTTGTTTTCTTAAGCAGACATCATCCTCTGTGATGTTTTAACCTGTTTGCCCTGCTTTAGCACATTAGGCTGGAATGCTTGTAAATAGATATGTCAGTCACTAAAAAAAAACAAGATCAGTGTATGATCTGGTTGCTAGTGTGTGTAGAAAGCCTGATTTTTCTGGCTCATAGATACACCTTCTTTTTCATTGTGTGTCTGTGTGCATATGCCTTTGAGTGTATGTCTACATGTCCAGGGAGTCTACATGGAGTCTAAAGGAGTACATAGGAACCTGTGGTGCTGGAGTTACAGGGTTTGTTGACTATCAGACATGGGTGCTGGGATTCATAGTCTGTTCCCTATGACTCAGTGACAAGGACTTTCAACTATGCAGCATCTCCCAGCCTTGTTGGAGTGTAAAAGTGTTGTCATGTGATGGACTAGGTAGTAGTCTCTGAGGCTTCTTTTATCAGGGCAGTAAAGTCACTTATGGGAACTCTTGTTCATGATCTATGTCTTAGAATAGTTGTCATGGGTGGCAGGCTTAAGACAATTTCTGAAGTGACAATGACATTCAGAAAAACTCTACCCTTCTACTTTCTAAATGGCAACATCTGAAAACAGCAGCACCAGCAATAGGTGAGAATACAGTCCTACCATAACTCCTTCAATGTGCAGTTTGGTTCTTTCAAACTTCACTCAGAAAGTTCACTCCAGTATCCTCCAGGAAATTTGACCCAGATCAAGCAGGAAGAGATGTTTGTTGCTCAAAAGGGCTTCATAGAGATGGCCACAGGCAATCAATTTGAGACAGCAGTAAGACAACCTGAAAGAGGATCACATCTCAGCAACTCACTTACTGTTAGAACATTCACATGCTCTGCAAAGAGTTTCATGTTCTTCCTATACCAAATTTCTACTTTGCATGAAGAATTTTGAAATGGTCTGGTAAGATGACTAAATACAGTTTCCACCAAGTCTGAGGAACCTATGAGCTAGCAGTTACCAAGGACCAGACTGGTGCAACATAGAGGACAAACTTCTTTACAGGACTTTCCAGATTCTCCTTGTTTTTGTCTGTTGAGTATCCATGAACACAGTGGCTGGCTTTGTATGCACTTGTCTGGAAAGTGACCTTGTACAGTGCTATCTGCAAGGGTGCATAACTCAGCACATGCATCTCACTCTGACTTTCCAGTTGCATGAAATTTGGTCCTGTACTATAAACAATCAGCCCTTCCAGCTCCCTAGAATACAGGAACAATTAGAGCTTTCCACCATACTATGCTCCTAAAAAGTCTTTCTATGCCCTATCCCTTAAACAAAAGGGGGGTTATGCAGTTCTGTCCATACTCATGGTCATGTGAACCCTAATCTCCACTTCTTCCCCCTTTCCCATCAGGCTTGTGACTAACAGCAACCAGGGAAAAACGGGGGAGTTGGGGCATAAGATTGTGAGTTTATTCCCACAGGATTGATAGAAATAACAAATACCCACAATCTGTCTTCTGTACTCTATATGTCTGCAAATGCTCCCTCTCAAATAGGTGATCGAAATATATTCAAACAAAGTTTTAAAAAACTGACATTATTGGTCAGTACAGATGTTTCCAAAATTGACTATTGATTTACATGCCAACTTGTTTACAAACAATCAACTAAAACTTCCACCATATCAGAAGTTTATTATCTTGTAGAATCCTGTTCTAGTAGAGTAACTTCCACTGTTTTTTTTAAATTTCTTTTTGGTGTCTATTCAAGTGTGTATATATCTTGTGTGTTTATACATCTAAGTCTGGCAGCCTGTCTCTGTGTAGGTACACATGCATGTGAAGGTCAGAGAACACATAAGATGTCACACTCTGTAACACCAGGATTCCGTTTTTCATAGGATCACTCACGGTCCTGGAACTCTAATGACTTGGATGGTGGTCTAGTGAGCTCCAGAGATCCTGGTACTTCCACTTCTTCAGAGTGTCACTACACATGGCTTTTCATATGGGTTTGCAGGATCAAACTGAGCTCAGCATGTTTGAGTGGCAAGTGTTTTTACCAACTATAGCTATTACTCCAGACAAATCCTGTTATTTTAAATATTTCTTCTAATCCTGTTACTTCAGTGAGTTAAAGAATAGTCTTTAAAGTCTAAATATTTAAGAACAACTCATGATCAGTGCATGCTCTTTATAAATAAGTTGTCACCAAGCATAGTTTAAAATTTGACACAAACTTATAATCAATAACATCAGTGGTAATTAAATAAGCAAATAATTTTGTCTTCTAATGTAATTTCCCCTAACTTTTCTGAAACACCTTCAACCTTTTTATAGTGCATTTTTGTCCTTTTCCTTCACAAAATTTTTTCAGGGCTAGAGAGATGGTTCAACACTTTTATAATCACTTGCTGACCTTGGAGAGGACTTGGAGTTTCATTCCGAAATCCATGTAGCCCCAATATGATGGTCATGATCTCTTATAACTACAATTCCAGGGGACTAATGATCTTTATGTCTCAGCAGACTCATGCACTGACATGGTACACATAAACTCTGCAAGCACACACACAAATAAACATTAAATTCATGAATATAATTTTTAAAGTTTAGTTTACTTCATACTAAGCATTCCTAATTGAAACATGGAAATTTTTGATGCTCCAAAATACAAAACTGTTTCAAAACCACATTATGCCACATTAAGAAAATTACAGAACTGTGCTCATGTATTCAAACCAGGCCAAAACATAAAGGCACTGAAAATACTGTATAAAGCCAGGTACATATGCAAACCCAAGCCATGTGCACATATTTTATACAACATACAATTAAATTTTATGGTTGAAATTAGGGACCATTACCAAGACTTATACTATGAAAATATCCCAACTAATTAAATGAAGTATGAAACACTTCTGGTATCTTATAGGCAGTTCATTGAGACATACTTACTCTGTACTAATATTCTTTGATAAACAGATGTCTCTACAGTGGTCAATATTCAGTGTTCTTACATTTTTATGCATTTCATATCTTTAAGTTGTACATGTACTTATTACTGAATGAATAACTGATTACAGAGGACATAATAATTTGTGTGGTTACTCTTCCTCTTCCATAAACCAAGATGTCTTGGAGTCTGGCAGTCTTCTACCATGAGAAACCAAACTCAGTGTCAGAGCAGAAGATATCTTACAGTGATTTAGGTAAGATATAGTAAGCTTTGCCTTAGAAATGGATCAAAATATTTTATTTATATTCTCCTCTGCCCTAATACACAATTTCTTTCGGATGCAGCTTCTTTACTCATGATAAGAACATCTTAGATTAATAAACTAAAAATAATGTATAAGAAGTTTGAGAACTAGCCTTGACTTGTCTCAACTTGGTCTCATGATATCTTTGCTTGTGTTTACTCTGCTTACTGGTATGGCAGCTGAAGCATGGAAAGTGATTCAGTCTAATGACACAATCGATGCTCTCTTGTATTCTAAAGTGGGCACTTCAACACCTTTATGATCCTTGGACTCATGTGAAGGTTTCTGCAATAGCTCCAGGGCATGCTCTCCCAGAACAACTAACATCAGTGTCTCCAGGACACAGCTTGGATCCTTCACTGTTTCACACAGTGACACCACTTCTTTGTTCTTCAAGAGGTTTTCAGACAATGAGAGATGTTTCACCTTAGAGTTGATAAGGGAAGAAGCAATTATGCTACATGCCTCACTTGATATGTCACATTTATCCAACCTACATGTGAGAAACATGTCACAGGTTAGGAATAGCTCGTGATCCATGTAAGCCTGTCTATTCCTGGCACAAATGCCTTAGATCCTAGATGCTAAGCAGTCCAGACATACATCATAGTTTTATAAAAATTATAAGCACAAATGTGTGGCTATAATTGAGAATTTATAGAGTTCTACTGATTGGGAATAAGCCCAATGCTAGTGGTTTTTAGTTATGGGTGATTTTACTCTCTAGGATGCATTTAGAAGTGTTTGGTGATGTTAATCGTTATCACAATAACCAACAGACAGATAGGATATTACTGGAATGTAGTGGGTAGAAGCCATGGCCTTTAATGTCCAGATAGACACCATCAAAAAATATAAGTTTTACTCTAGGAAGTCTGACTACCCATATCAATAAAACACACACACACACACACACACACACACACACACACACACACACTTTCTTCTTGGGTCTCTTATACTTACCTCCCTTCTAGATTTCAAGTGTCAGTTACAAAGCCCATTGTATCTAACCTATGGTTCTGAAAGCCAGCTACAGATTTACATTTTACATCCTACTCCTTGTGTTTGACTTTCTGAGGAGGTCATAAAGCTTAATGTTTTGCTATCTCACATGCCAGTTTAGTATATTCAACAAATTGATAGGGATAATAGAATCAGAGAGATCATGTGCATGGAAAGACCTGGAAGAATTCCAAGTACAAGAACCTTTGCCTCATGCATGTAGAGTGCTCCACATGGATATATTTGCCAAACTAGAAGACCCTGCTCTCATTTCATTCTATCACTGTGAGGAAACACTCACTCTGACCAAAGAAAATGGAATGGTTTGGTTTACACTTCCAGGTCACAGCATCAATGAGGAGGTCAGAGCATGAACCCTCATGAAGGATCTGCTAGCTGGTTCATAATTATATAGCTAGATTTTTATAAAGACCATAACCATGCTTACCCAGTAAACCCTGCTTACACATCATACACTGTGCCATTTTATATCAATTAAAATCAAGATATTCCCTCACCAATATGCCAAAATACCAAGCTATTAAAGACAATTAATGAACTAAGACAGTCTACTTTAAATCAAGTTGACAGTTAATGCTATGCAGCATAAATCTCTTAACTTTGTTTTTTTTTTTTTTAAACACAAGCTTTACACAAAGAATGATAGATGCTAACACCAAATTGAACTTTTCGCTGAAAATGTGGAGTTGAGGATGATAGTTACAGAAAATGATGCTAATTTGGTTCTTCTGTGGACTGGCCACTATGCAGTAGCCCACCAAAGATCATCACCTCATTAGAATTAAAGTTGATCATATCATGTGGGAGGGGAATAAAATCTAGAGTGTAAAAAAAATAATAATAAAACAGATATTAAGGGGAAAATTTGACTTTCTGTGGAAGAATGCAAATTGATCCATTCTTATCTCCTTGTACAAAGCTCAAGTACACATGGAGGGACCCATGGCTCCAGCAACATATGTTGTAGAGGACTGCTTTATCTCGCATCAATGGGAGGGAGGCCCTTGGTTCTGTGGAGGCTGGAGACCCCAGCATAAGTGGATGCTAAATGGTAAGGCAGAAATGGGTAGGTGAGTGGGGGAAGCACCCTCATAGAGGCAAAGTGGAGGGGGATGTGATGGGGGTTTGCACAGGGGAAACAGGGAAGGGGGACAACATTTGAAATGTAAATAAATAAAATAACCAATAAAAGAAAAACAGAAGAAGAAAATTGACTTTCTAATTGCTGACAAGGATGTGCTAAATTGTTCAGGTTGGAAGTGAACTTAGTAATATATAGACTAAGCAGATCTTCAATTTGCAATTTGCCTACCCAGTCTTCTGAGAAACTATTATACCCTTCTTCTTTTAAATGAACTCTTAAAATTGATCCCACATTTCTAAACAATGTGTTAAATATACACTTGCACATGCAAATATGATATATTGAGTTATGATAGATGAATTTATCTAATTAGATGAGATTATTCCACATTCCATCTAGAAAATATATTTAAAACATGAAATATTATGCTATATCTCATTTTCCATATATATGTATCAGTGGACGTACATAGAATGTATATAAGGGGCAATAATGCTAAATATGACTGATGCAATTGGCACATCTACAAACCCAATAATTAGACTATTTTTTGTCAACATTATTCATGGTTTATATTCAAGTTTAGTTTTGTAAAATCAATATTCAATGCTTAGATTTATCAAGATTGTACAAAATTGTTCATAATTGAGACACATGGTGTGCTATATTTTCACTTGCATTTGCTGTAAATTTTTTGTTAAGACACAGTGTTTATTATCGATCTTTACTTGACTTAATTAAATGTGCTTGCAATTATTTTAAATTCACCAGATCTGTGGTAAAACAAACAGACAAACATTTAAAAGGAACTACTAAGTGTGGACAGTGCATCGACTTATAGCAGCTCCTCCACTTGGCATGCTGAACATCTCAGAGCAGAGCACAGATTCTCAATCACATCTTTGGACAGATTAGTGACATACAGGTTGAGGTATTTCAGGTGAGGTAGCTGAAGAAGGGTGTGAAATAATGAACCATCTCCAAAGTTAGTCATAAAGGAACACTTGCAGAACAAGACCAAATGTCACATTATACTAAGATGTGTGGGTACATAACTCACCAACTTGTATACACACTTTCCCAGATTTGTCTTACATGCTGTGGTTGTTTTGGCATCCTGGTTACCTCATAAACTCTCACTGGTTGTCCCCAGATACTGGAGAAGCACTAAGGCTCAAGCTACTCAGATCTCTCCCCTTTGTTGTATTTTCCACATCTGGATGACACCTAGAGCATTCTAAGGAGACTCATACTTACCCTCATATTAAACTCTGGACATTGCCTTGTCCCAGCAAATCGAAGTTGCCAACTTGACATTATCTGGGAAATGGGAACCTGCATGGAGGAATTGCCTCCATCAGAATGATATGCCTGTGAGGATGTTTATTCATCACAAATCAGTGTAGAAATGTTACTCTTAGGGGGCAAGGTTGGCTAATCTGAATAAGGAAGATTGTGGAGGCAGGTCATGGGGAGACCAGCCAGCAAACAGCATTTCTTTATGGTCACTGCTTCAGTTCCTGCCTTCAAGTTCCTACCCTGGCTGCCCTTGTTGATGGATTATGACCTAGGAGTTGTAAAAAAGAAATGAAATAAGCACTTTTCTTACCCAGGATGTTTTTGGTCATGACATTTTCAGTGCAACTGAAACCAAACCAGAATTATGCCTCTGAAATGTGAGATGATTTGTTGATAAAATACTCCCTTCAGAAGGATTTTGACAAGCTTTTCATTTGGAGATATTCTAAGGTTGCAAATTTGAGGTTTTCTCTACTGTCTTGAGAAACTCATAAGACACAAAGTAATGTTTCTATGCAAGGAGATGAAGGCCTATTCATAGCTCGTGTCTGGTAACAGTATGAGTAAGTACATGATAGAACTCCATCACAGCTGAGTCTGGCACTGAGTACCAGAGAACACAGAACTCAAGAAGTTAAAAGAGAAAATAATGAATTCAAAACAAGACTAAACCACACAGTGAAACATTTTCAAAGACTGAAAGGGAAAGAGGGAAGAAAGGGAGAGAGATAGATGAAGAGAGGGGTAGGAATGTCTTACTTGTTTTTTGAATGCTATTTTTTAAAAAGCAGATAAAAGAACTTTTTTGGTTAGCTAGAGAAAACAGTGTAAATATTTGTATCTGCTTTATTTGTTACAATCCATCCAGCTTATTCTTTTCTTGTCATGTGCATTAGGACACCCTGTCCCACCCTATTTAAATGATGATCTGTATATAATATAATACACCTTGTTTTTTTTCAACGTTTCTCAAATATCCAGACACAGGAAGATATCTCTCAGTGATGACATCAGCTTCACATTAGGGTTGTTAGCTTGGTGTTTTTGTGAGATCCCTAACAGTCAAAGTGTGGCTGTCTGACTCTTTTACATGCATTTGTGACACTTTTCTCTTGCTGGGTCACCTCATCCACTCCCATATGAGGGTTTGTGCCTAGTTTTAATGTAACTTGTGTATTCTATTGATATTCTTTGGAGGCCTGCTATTTTCTGAATATGAATGCAGGAAGAGCAGATATATATTTTTTCCAGTTTCTTTTTGTTTTATTTTTTAAAAATTTATTCAGTTATTTAAATCACATCGTAATTTACTTATTTACACAGAGGTTATAAACACAAAAAGGCAGGATGTGGGGAAGGGAATGGCACTGGAGCATAGGTGTTCAGGGGAGTACAGATACCTTTCAGAACAGGATATCAGCTGGGTGTAAATTCAGGGAACATGTCACTATGACTCTGCCTATGATTCACTTGTCCTTATCTAAGTTGGTGCTGTCCACCGAGGCTGCCTATTTATAAGATCTATGACTACTCAGGCTGGTAAATTTCACAGAAGCTGCCTGTTTACAATAGCTTATAGCCTTCTGTTTCAGTGTTTTTCCACAGAGACCCAAGACTTTGTGTTAGCATGCATGTATGTCAGGCTTATTGCTGATTTTAGGCCTATGGCTGATTTTAGGCCTTTAGTGTATATGCAGAGCTGCTCCTGACATCTCCTCCCTTCTCTAACTATAGAAGGGCCTTGGTGATTCTGTTCTTGTGATGGCAGGGATAGAGGCCTGACCTCCAATAATTGAAGGGACCTTGTAATGGCTCTGGTCTCCTGTCATTGTCCAGTGAAGCATGAGGGCTATACCCATCCCAATGTTTTTTTCCTGGAGAGGGGATACTTTTGACATCACCACCTATGCAGTCAGGCTTGTCCCTCAGGGAACCCAGAGAGATATTTTTGACTTTTATTTATATTCCCTTGCAGTGCTTAGCCTCGAAGGCTAAGCAAGAATTCAGATCGCCAGTTAGAGAGGGTTCTGGGTAGCCCCTCTCTGCCTGGTCTAGGGGCGGAAGTCCCCTCTTTTAGGTTGGGTGGAGATGGGTTTGAGGAACACCCTGGATAAAGTAACAACCTCATCTTGAGTCTCGTGGTCCTCCATAGCTAACTTATGATAATGTTTCTGAATAGGTTTTTCTACCAAATTATCTATCTGTTGTATCACAAAGTTAGTCAGCCTATTTAAGTCCTGGGGCCAAAAGAAATCAGCAAAAATAACCCAATTAATGGTCCCAAGATGGGAGGAAGTGAAGTTGATAACCATAGAGAGGTTGAAAACCAGTCCTTGTACCAGCTCTCATCTTTCTCTTTCTCTCTCTGTCTTTTCTCCGGTCCTTCTCTGACCTTTTTCATGTTCTCTTTAACCATCCCTGTCTTGTCTATGTAAGAGCAACATTCTTCTTTAAGGGCTGTACACAGTCAAGAGCTGTACACAGTCTTTTCTATTGTAAAAGAGTAATTCAAGTCCAATAGAGTCCTTTGCAATTTTTGGAGATCATTTCAGACAGCAAAACGAAGGATTTCTTCAGATTAGTGATGTCAATCTCTAGCTTTTGGTGTCCTTGTCAATGGCTCATCAAAGATCTGTATAGTATAAGTTTGGAGGCCAGCATCAGGATTAGAACTTCTACCAGCAGATATCATGGGTGTTTCATTTTTACCTGGAAAGGAAAAAGAAGGGAATCCTCAGGGAGATTTCTCTTCCCTGGAGGTCAATTGTTATTCATCTTATTTATAGTTGGGCCTGGCTTTGTGTGGGTATCTATTTATTTCATTAAACTTTTTGGCAGCCATTTAGCTGTGCCTTCTGTGGTATCAAACACGCATGTCAGTCCTAAACCCCATATGAGAACTGGGTCCAGGCCATTCCGTTTAAGGGTAAAGAGACCTTCCACATAGCTATGGCATAGTATTTAGTGGTCTTAGCAATTCCAGAGGCAGTCAGTAGCAGATTTGCCATGAGCTTTCAGTTTTAGAGAGTTAAAAGTAAACAAAGCATGATGGAGAGTGTTTCAGGAGACTCCTTCTGGGGGGAAACATTTCTCCCTCTTTTATTTTTAAAAACACATTTTTCAGAGTTCATGTAAGATCTGGGCAGAAGTGCCAGCAGCCACTTCTTCCACACTCAGAGTGTCATAAAGACACTATTTAAAGAAATATAAATCTACATTAGTAATCTCTTTTATCAAAGGACTGTTATAGAACAGCCAACAACTAATCAGTCTTTATAATATATCGATTAATAATAGCTTCTTCTACTTTTTGTAAAATTGCTCCTCTTTTGTCAATTGGTTGTTGAGGGAAATTAGGATTTACATCTCTATTGAGAATATTACACAGAGACTAAAATTCTTTAGTGGAGAGCTTAAAAAGATCTTAGCCAATTAGCATCTCCTAGAAACTTTTGAAAATAATTTGAAATAAGTAAGCTATCATTTTGTTTTGGCAGACCAATTATATTTTTTTTATTGGATATTTTGTGTATTTACCTTTCAATGTTATCTCCTCTCCCATTCTCCCCCTAACCCCTTATCCCATACCCCCTCCTCCTAATCTTATGAGGGTGTGCACCGATCATCCTCCCAAACCCATCTCCCTGCTCTCAGATTCACCAACACTAGGGAATCCAAACTTTTGGGGACCATGGTCCTCCATTTCCACTGATGTCTGACAAGGTCACCCTCAATTACCTGTTCTCAGGCTGGAGTTTTAGACCCTGGGAGCTCTGGTTGAATCTTTTGATACTCATTCTAAAAAGGACAAAAGCACCCTCACTTTGGTCTTCCTCCTTCTTCTTAAGGTTCATGAGGTTTATGCGTTGCGTCTTAGGTATTGTGTGCTTTTGGGCTAATATCTGCTTATCAGTGAGTGCATACCATGTGTGTTCTTTTGTGATTGGGTCATCTCACTCAGGATGATATTTTCTAGCTCCATCCATTTGCCTAAGAATTTCATGAGCTCATTGTTTTTAATAGCTGAGTAGTACTCCATTGTGTAAATGTACCACATTTTCTGTATCCATTCTTCTGTTGAAGGACATCTGAGTTCTTTCCAGCTTCTGGCTATTATAAATAAGGCCTGCTATGAACACAGTGGAGCATGTGGCCCTGTTGTATATTGAAATATCTTCTGGGTAGATACCCAGGAGTGGAATAGCAGGGTCCTTAGGTAACACTATGTTCAATTTTCTGAGGTACCGCCAGATTGCTTTCCATAGTGATTGTACCAGCTTACAATCCCACCAACAATGGAGGAGTGTTCCTTTTTCTCCACATCCTCGCCAACATCTACTGTCACCTGTGTTTTGGATCTTAGCCATTCTGACTGGTGTGAGGTGGAATTTCAGTGTTGTTTTCATTTGCATTTCCCTGATGACTAGGGATGCTGAACACTTCTTTAGATGCTTCTCAAGGTTCCTCAGTTGAGAGTTCTTTGTTCAGCTCGGTACCCATTTTTTAATAAGGTTATTTGATTGTCTGGAATCTAGTTTCTTCAGTTCTTTGTATACCTTGGATATTAGCCCTCTATCAGATGTAGGGTTGGTGAAGATCTTTTCCCAATCTGTTGGTTCCTGCTTAATCCTATTGACAGTGTCCTTTGCTTTACAGAAGCTTTGCAGTTTTATGAGATCCATTTGTCAATTCTTGATCTTAGAGCATAAGCCATTGGTGTTCTGTTCAGGAACTTTTCCCCTGTGCCCATATGATCAAGGCTTTTCCCTATATTCTCTTCTATTAGTTTCAGTGTAGCTGGTTTTATGTGGAGGTCCTTGATCCACTTGGAATTGAGCTTTGTACAAGGAGATAAGTATGGATCAATTTGCATTCTTCTACATGTTGACCTCCAGTTGGACCAGCACCATTTGTTGAAAATGCTGTCTTTTTTCACTGGATGTTTTTAGCTCCTTTGTCGAAGATCAAGGGACCATAGTATTGGGGGTGTCCGTCCCCTCGGCCAGCAAGTAAGACACGACATGCCTGGATTCTTCTCTGACAGCTCTTTTATTCCATGCACAATCTTCATCCAACGAAGGGGCATACCAAGCAGCAGAAATGCACTGCTTATATACCCTTCCAAGGGGGCGGGCCATGCAGCCTGTTCTCTCAGGATTGGTTAGGGCCAATACCTCATTAGCATAAGCCCCATGATTGGTTACGGCTCATGCCTCATTAGCATAAGCCCTGTGATCTCATGTCTCATTAGCATAAGCCCCGTGATTGGTTAGGGCTCATGCCTCATTAGCATAAGCCCTCTCGGGAGGGGCTTGAGGCTGACGCATATGCAGTAGGCTTATACAGGATGCTGCGCTGGCCATGTTGGAAACCAGTGCCGTCTCTTTGGCCGCCTACATCTCCCCCTTATTTATTTTATAAATTTGAAGTAGGTTACTTCTGGAGCCTTCAGATTCGTCCTAGGCCTCCCACACCCAAGCATGCTTTGAACTCATTTACCAGGTGATTATCAAAAGGCTTTAGAAGGCACTTCTTGAAGAGCCACTACTGTGGCAAAAGTCAGCGGTGGAAAGCAGAGGTCTGAGCCCTTGTGCAAGTAATGAAGGCATTGTAATGGGGGCTGCCATCCCATACCCTCCTTTGTGCCTTTTTTCAGGAGAGGGTATTTGACACAAAACCTCTATGCTCTCAAACATGCTTTCAGAGAATCTATCTCAGGATTGAGAACATCTCTAGTAGAGGCACTCCTCGTACTCCCTGCTTCTGAAAATTAAAATGGTGCCATAGGAGCCTTATGAATGTACACATTGGCAATGGTCAAGATGGTCAGGATCTAGGGAAAATGCATGGACGGCCAATATCGGATCCAGAAGGTTCCCCACTAGGTCTCCCTAAGGGAGGCCAGCCAAATACTTGGAGAAACACCTTCCTCCATGGCAGTCATGCCCTGATAAACCACAGCCTTATGTCTTGCATGGTCATGGCGTAAGCGACATAGAAACCAAAGGCAGAAACCACATCCTAAGAGAACAATGGCTCCCCATACAAATACTCCCGCCCATTCTTTAAAAAAGTTGAGGGCATCCTTGACCCAAGTGGTAAGTCCTTCCAGAGTGACGGGATCTAGGCGAGTGCCGTTCAGGGTGGCGATCTGCGACAGGAGCTTCCTGGATAGGTCTTCACCTTCCTTCGACCAGTTCTCTTTCAGGAGGCGGTCTCTGATTGAAAAACCAGTGTCCATTGCAGCAGCAAGATCAACATCAGGATCTGCAGTTTCATCATCCCTCCTTTGGTCTGGGATAGCCGGACTGGAGATCTTTTGAGTCAGTCTCTCAGGGATCCAGACAGGGTTTTCTTGATCCTGTGGGAAAATACAAACAGAACCTCGTGCTCTTATGAGCACGGGATTGGGCCCTCGCCATACGTTAGTTATGATATCTTTCCATTTTACCTTTTCTGGCAGAGGGCGTAAGTGATTATGATGTCTGTCAGCAGCAGACTGACCCTGAGCATCCAAATTTAGAAAATTTAAAGTAAATAGTGCTAAGGATAGTCTATGTTTGGGGGTGAGGCCGTGGCCTATTCCCTCTTTTTGTTTTTGAAGACATTCCTTGAGGGTGCGATGTGCTCGTTTTACCATACCCTGACCCTGAGGGTTGTAGGGCAGTCCATGAGTGAGTGAGACTTCCATCCGTTGGCAAAAGGAAGAAAAAGCTTGAGCTGTATAGGCTGGGCCATTGTCTGTAAATATAAATCTAAACAGGACTGTTATAAAACAGCAACAACTAATTAATTTACATATCTATTAATAATAGTTTCTTATATTTTCTATAAAATTATTTTTCTATCAGCCAAAAGAAATTAAGGTTTGTATCTCTCTTGAGCCTTAAATTCTTTTGTGGAGAGCTTTAAAAAAAAAAAGATCTTAGCCAATTAGCATCTCCTAGAAACCTTTGAATCTTATGTCACAATTTATTTAGGAATATAGCTGATATGTCAAATATTAAAAGATATTGTCTTTGGATGTTTTTGGAGCAACAAGCACTCTCCAAAATGTTAAAGCTCTTTCATACATCTGGTTTTGAGTGACTCCAACTTTGAATTACCAGTTTTAATCTAGTTTTTTATTACCAAAATTATAAATTTGCAATCATACCCAATAACATATAACCAGAACATATAGAGCATACTTATATATAAATGTACATCTAAACAAATTTTTCTTACTTCTTTAACTGTAATTTAAGAGAAAAGCACTTATCAGACTGGGAGATACCCTTACTGCAGAAACTGTTGGCCTCCTTCTAAGAGCCTCTTATGAAAACAGTTAACTCTTTTTAAGATTGCTTCTGCTAGTGCTCTTCTCCCAGCCACAGAGCAGGGTAAATTATCAGTTTTTGTTGTGTAAATTGAGATTCCCTTTTAAGCAAGTTTTAAGCTAAATTAAGTGGTGGATGGCCATCTGTTTTAATCATTTTTACATAGAACAAAAATAGACAACAAAATAAAGACAGATAAATGACACACATGGACAAATTGGTATACCAATGACAGACAATAACATGGAAAGCAGAACTGAGAATCTCTCCTAGAGAGAGCCAGAGAGATTAGGGGGTCCCACAATCATCTCTTGCTTCTCCGGAGGGCTCTGTAATAAGCTTTTTTTTGTTTTCTTTTGTTAACACACCAGAGAGTGGGCAACTTCTTTCTCTTTTACTCTCTTCCTCTTCTCCTCATTTTTCAAGGTTCAACTTCTTATCTCTTTCTTAGGAGGTATAACATTTTTTATCAATAGTCTTTTCTTGGGAGAACAGTACTAATTAAAACAAAAAAAATTTTTTTTTAAAGATCTGTTTTCTTAACCCTAGTTCCCTGTGTTCTGAAGATAGGCTCTTGGAGCTGTGTCATAAAGAGTGATTGCTTAGAAAATATTTGCCTCCAGGATCAAAAACTAGGAAGGCCATATGCGCTTCCTTCCAAGTCTGTGGGCAGAATGAGCATTGTGTCTCTGGGGACAGACTGGCCCAAGGAACCTCCACATAGGGAGGCGGGCCTAGGGGCAGAGCTGTGGGCGTCTCCCAAGCATGTGGTTTGAGCTTTTTGTCATTTTGCCTTTCTTTTTCCTTGAGAGGACCACGGACTCTATTTTAGCTAACATGTCTTCTAGGTCCTCCTCTATCTTTTTTAAGCTCTTTTTTTCTTCTATCTTTTCTAAGCTATCAGAGCTAGAAGAGCTTTCTGTATCTATAACTTTTAGACTAGAGTAAATGTTGGTTATCTTTTTTGGTCCCTTGTTTCTTTTACTAGAGCCTGCCTCAGAGCCTTCTGACCGAGCCTCTTTCACTTGCTCAAAGACTTCCTGTTCCTTTCGGACAGCGGATTCACATTCACAATGAGAATTTAGGTACAAGCTAAGACCATACGTCAGAAAAATCACTATTACGATACCCAAGCCAACCCACTCCGGGTCGACAACAGATATCATAGTTTAGAAAATTCGCGGACCTTGTATTGCCGTTTTCCTTAAACTTGTCCCTAAACCAGGGAAGCTTATCTCATCCAAACCAGGGAACCTTAACTCGTCCCAAACCAGGGAACCTTGACTCGTCCCAAACCAGGGAACCTTGACTAAAAAATATACTTTTTTACCTCAGTTTCTGAATTCACGAGGTTGTTGTCCTCAGTTTCCCCATTGTCCTCGGCTCGTTGTCGTTGGTCTTCTTCAGCTGCCGCGTCTCTTGTTGTCTCCACCGCGTCTCTCGCTGCGTCTCTCGCCGTACAGGCCACCAGTTGTGCGTCCTTCTTAGCTGGCAAGTAAGACACAACACGCTAGATTCTTCTCTGACAGCTCTTTTATTCCATGCACAATCTTCATCCAACGAAGGGGCACACCAAGCAGCAGAAATGCACTGCTTATATACCCTTCCAAGGGGGCGGGCCAGGCAGCCTGTTCTCTCAGGATTGGTTAGGGCCAATACCTCATTAGCATAAGCCCCATGATTGGTTAGGGCTCATGCCTCATTAGCATAAGCCCTGTGAGCTCATGTCTCATTAGCATAAGCCCCGTGATTGGTTAGGGCTCATGCCTCATTAGCATAAGCCCTCTCGGGAGGGGCTTGAGGCTGACGCATATGCAGTAGGCTTATACAGGATGCTGCGCCGGCCATGTTGGAAACCAGCACCGTCTCTTTGGCCGCCTACATGGGGGTTCATTTCTGGATCTTCTATTCTATTCCACTGATCCTCCTGCCTGTCTCTGTTCCAATACCATGCCGTTTTTATCACTATTGCTTTGTAGTACAGCTTGAAATCAGGGATGGAGATTCCCCAGAAGTCCTTTTATTGTTGAGAGTAGTTTTCATTATCCTGCATTTTTTGTTATTCCAAATGAATTTTAAGATTGCTCTTTCTATCTCTGTAAAGAATTGAGTGGGAATTTTGATGGGGATTGCATTAAATCTCTAGATTGCTTTTAGCCAGATAGCCATTTTTACTATATTAATCCTTCCAATCCATGAGCATGGGAGATCTTTCTATCTTCTGAGATCTCCTTCAATTTCTTTCTTCAGCAGCTTGAAGTTCTTATCATACAGGTCTTTTATTTGCTTGGTTAGATTCACACCAAGGTATTTTATATTATTTGTGACTATTGTGAATGGTGTCGTTTCCATGATTTCTTTCTCAGCCAGTTTATCCTTTGTGTAGAGGAATGCTACTAATTTGTTTGAGTTGATTTTATACCCAGTCACTTTGCTAAGTTGTTTATCAGGTTTAGGAGCTCTCTGGTGGAAGTTTTGGGGTCACATTAAGTATACAATCATATCATCTGCAAATAGTGAAACTTTGACTTCTTCCTTTCCAATTTGTATCCCTTTGATCTCCTTCTGTTGCCTAATTGCTCTGGCTAGGACTTCCAGAACTATATTGAACAGGTAGGGAGAGAGTGGGCAGCCTTGTCTAGTCCCTGATTTTAATGGGATTGCTTCAAGTTTCTCTCCATTTAGTTTGATGTTGGCTACTGGCTTGCTGTATATTGCTTTATCTATGTTTAGGTATGGACCTTGAATTCCTGATCTTTCCAAGACTTTTATCATGAAGGCATGTTGAATTTTGTCAAATACTTTCTCAGCATCAAGAGATATGATCATTGTTTTTTTTTCTTTTAGTTTATTTATATAGTGGATTATGTTGACGGATTTCCATATGTTGAACCAACCCTGCATTCCTGGGATAAAGCCTACTTAATCATGATGGATAGTGTTTTGATGTGTTCTTGGATTCGGTTCAAAAGAATCGATATTCATAAGGGAGATTGGTCTGAAGTTTTCTTTTCTTGTTGGGTCTTTGTGTGGTTTAGGTATGAGCGTAATTGTGACTTCATAGAATGAATTAGGTAGTGTTCCTTCCGTTTCTATTTTGTGGAATAGTTTGAAGAGAATTGGTATTAGATCTTCCTCGAAGTTTTCATAGAATTCTGCACTAAAACCGTCTGGACCTGGACTTTTTTTGGTGGGGAGACTTTTAATGACTGCTGCTATTTCTTTGGCGGTTATGGGATTGTTAACATGGTTTATCTGCTCCTGATTTAACATTGGTAACTGGTATGTGTCTAGAAAATTGTCCATTTCATCCAGATTTTTCAATTTTGTTGAGTATAGGCTTTTGTAGTAGGATCTGATGATTTGTTGAATTTCCTCAGTTTCTGTTGTTATGTCACCCTTTCAGTTCTGATTTTATTGATTTGATTACTGTCTCTCTGCCCTCTGATTAGTCTGGCTAAGGGTTTATCTATCTTGTTGATTTTCTCAAAGAACCAGCTCCTGGTTTCATTGATTCTTTGTATAGTACTTTTTGTTTCTACTTGGTTGATTTCAGCTCTGAGTTTGATTATTTCCTGTCTTTTAGTCCTCTCTGATGTGTTTGCTTCTTTTTGTTCTAGAGCTTTCAGGTGTGTGGTCAAGCTGCAAGTGCATGCTCTCTCCAGTTTCTTTCTGTAGGCACTTAGACCTGTGAGTTTTCCTCTTAGCACTGCTTTCATTGTGTCCCACAAGTTTTGGTATGGTGTGTCTTCATTTTCATTTCTATTTCATTTCAATTCTAAAAAGTCTTTAATTTCTTTCTTTATTTCTTCCCTGACCAACTTATCATTGAGTAGAGCATTGTTCACTTTCAGTGTATATGTGGGCTTTCCATAATTTTTGTTTTTATTGAAGACCAGTCTTTATCCATGGTGATCTGATAGGATGCCTGGGATTATTTTCTTGTATCTGTTGAGGCCTCTTTTGTGACCAATTATATGGTCAACTTTGGAGAAGGTACTGTGAGGTGCTGGGAAGAAGGTATATTCTTTTGTTTAGGGATGAAATGTTCTCTAGATATCTGTTAAATCCATTTGGTTCATGACTTCTCTTAGTTTTGCTGTGTCTCTGTTTAGTTTCTGTTTCCATGATCTGTCTGTTGATGAGAGTGGGGTGTTGAAGTCTCCCACTATTATTTGTCAGGTGCAATGTGTGCTTTGAGCTTTAGTAAAGTTTCTTTTATGAAAATGGGTGCACTTGCATTTTGAGCATTAGATCTTCAGAATTGAGAGTTCATGTTGGTTGACTTTTCATTGAGAAGTATGAAATGTCCTTCCTTATCTTTTTCGATAGATTTAAGTTGAAACTTGATTTTATCCATTATTAGAATAGCTTCTCCAACTTGTGTCTTAGGACCATTTGTTTGAAAAAATTTGTTTTCCAGCCTTTTATTCTAAGGTAGTGTCTGTATTTGTCAATGTGGTACATTTCCTGTATGCAGCAAACTGCTGGGTTCTGTTTATGTTTCCAGTCCATTAGTCTATGTATTTTTATTGGGTAATTGAGTCCATTGATGTTAAGAGATACTAAGGAAAGGTGATTGTTGCTTCCTGTTATTTTTGTTATTGGTAGTGGAATTATGTTTGTGTGTCTATTCTCTTTTGGATTTGTTTGAAGAAGATTACTTTCTTTTTCTAGGGTATAATTTTCCTCTTTGTATTGGAGATTTCCCTCCATTTTCCTTTGTAGTGCTGGATTTCTGGAAAGGTATTGTGTAAATTTGGTTTTGTCATGGAATATCTTGGTTTCTGCATCTATGGTAATTGAGAGATTTTTCTGGATATAGTAGCCTGGGCTAGCATTTGTGTTCTGTTAGGGTCTGTATGACATTTGTCCAGGATATTCTGGCTTTTATAGTCTCTGGTGAGAAGTCTGGTGCAATTCTAATAGGTCTGCCTTTATATATTACTTGCCTCTTTTCCCTTACTGCTTTTAATATTCTTTCTTTGTTTTCTGCATTTGGCGTTTTGATTATTATGGGATGGGAAGTATTTCTTTTCTCGTCTAGTCTATTTGAAATTCCCAGGCTTCTTGTATGTTTATGGACCTCTCTTTGTTTAGGTTAGGGAAGTTTTCTTCTATACTTTTGTTGAAGATATTTACTGGCCCTTTATGTTGGGAGTCTTCATTCTCTTCTATACTTATTATACTTAGGTTTGGTCTTCTCATTGTGTCCTCAATTTCCTTGATGTTGATGTTTTGGGTTAGGAGCTTTTAGTCCTTTGCATTTTCTTTGACAGTTGTGTCAATACTTTCTATGGTATCTTCTGTAGCTGTGATTCTCTCTTCTATCTCTTGTATTCTGTTGGTTATGCTTGTATCTATGATTACTAATTTCTTCTTTTTTTAAATGGTTCTTTTTTGTTTTTTGAGACAGGGTTTCTCTGTGTAGCCCTGGATATCCTGGAACTCACTCTGTAGACCAGGCTGGCCTCGAACTCAGAAAGCCACCTGCCTCTGCCTCCCAAGTGCTGGGATTAAAGGCCTGCACCACCACTGCCCGGTGACTCCTAATTTCTTTCCTAGGTTTTCAATCTTTAGGGTAGTCTCCATTTGTTATTTCTTTATTGTTTCTATTTCCATTTTTATGTCCTGTATTGTTTTGTTCAATTCCTTCACCTGTTTGCTTGTGTTTCTTGTAGTTCTTTAAGGGATTTTTGTGTTTCCTATTTAAGGGCTTCTACCTGTTTACCTGTGTTCTCCTCAAATTCCTTGTGATTGTTATTTATGTCCTTCTTAATGTCCTCTATCATCATCATCCCTGTTCAGCAGGGCACTGAACAGAGTCCAGTGAACCACCTGAAAGAGAGTGGGGGAATCAAGGGCATGCAAGAACCCCCGGCTTGTCTGCAGGCTGATCAAACCACTGATTGTAATTTTTTCACACAGGTGTTATATACACATAGAGGCAGGATGTGGGGAAGGGATGATACAGGAGTGTAGGTGTTCTCAGGAGGAGTACAGATATCTTCCAGTACAGGGTATCAGCTGTGCGAAGAAGCAGGGAACATTCACTATGACTCTGCTATGATTCACTTGTTTCTTATCTAAGCTGATACTTTCTGCCAAGGCTACCTATCCACAAGGTCTATGACTACTAGTTCTTATCCAAGCTGTTAAATTTCACCAAGGCTGCCTGTTTACAAGCTATCTGTTTTAGGGTCAGTGTTTTTCACAGAGACCAAGACTTTGTGTTAGCAAGCATGTATGTCTGACTTAGGCCTATTGCAGATTTTAGGCCTTCACTGTATAAGCAAGGCTGCTTCTGACACATCATGAGAAGTGATTTTAAGTCTGAATCTTCCTTTTCCAGGGTGATGGGGTATTTGAGACTTGCTATGGTGGGAGAACTAGGTTCTGATGATGCCAAGTACCGTGATTGCTGATGCTTATGTTCTTGTGCTTGCCTTTTGCCTTGTGGCTCTCTTTAGTGCTACCTGCACTTACTGTCTCAGATTGTAGCCTGTCTTTCCTGTTATCTTGATTGTGTCAAAACTGCTCAGAGTCCAGCTGTCTCTGTGATCCTGTGATCCTCAGATCCTTTGTGTAAGAGCTCATGGGAGCTAGGCTACCGCTTAGATCCAGAAATCCTGGTGTGACCAATCTCCTGAGATTGATCCTATGATCCTATGTTCCCGAACATGTTAGAGCTCCTGGGAGTCCCACTCCCTCTGGGTTTTTGGGATTGGATGCAGAACTGAAGCTCAAGATCTGCTCAGTGCTTAGTCACAGACTGGAAGAAACTGGTGCTCCTGGCTAGGGTAAGTTCCTGGTCCTGTAGGTCCCAGTTACTCATTGTTTGGTATAGGTGTTGCTTCCTTTTTACCTAAGATCCTGCCAGGGTTAGAGCTCCTGGTATCACTGCCTCCTCTGGGTTTTGTGGGACTGAGTGTAGAGCCGAATATCAAGATCTGATCAGGGCTTAGGCGCAGACTGGAAGGAACTGGTGCCCCTGGCCAGGGGTAAGTTCCTGGGTCCCTCTATGTCCCAGTTACTCTCTGTTTGGTGTAGGTGTTGCTGCCTTCTCACCTAAGATCCTGGGAGGGTTAGAGCTCCTGGGAGCACTGCCTTCTCTGGGTTTTGTGGGACTGAGTGTAGAGCCGAAGCTCAAGATCTGATCAGTGCTCAGGTGCAGACAAGAAGCCTGGCTCTAAAATTCTACTCACCCCATATTCTATGAAGACACTTAAGCCTTGGTGGGACAGGTATGATATGTCCATTCTAGTTCTGGGTGAGCATACCAAACTCATATCACTGCAGTACCTGGCAGGGTTCACAGAAGGCAGGGATTTCTACAACTTTTCTCGTCCAGTACAGTGTGTGACACCTTTTAAGAAAATTTCCCATGTGACTTTTTCAGTCTCCTTTCTTATATGACCTATGGACATGTCGGTGGCATAGAAATCTTCAAAGTAAATTCTAGTTTGATTTCTGCATGTTCTTTGTGTCTTGTATATGGCATCTTCTGCCACCTAGTTTCGTAGAATTACCAGCATTATTGGTGATAGCTTGTGATGTTTGGTGGTGGGGTGGATATTGCTTTGGTGGTTCATTGGCAATCAGCTAGAAAAAGAAGTCACCTAAACCTGGAATAGAAATTCACATTATTCAACATGAGATGTCTACTTGAGGGACTGTCCAACTAATATAGTTCAGGTTTATTTTTAAAAACCCTTTGAAATATGCAAGTGAATATATTATAGGGTACCTCAATAGCAGTATGTATTTTTTAGTTTTTCAAAATACACTTAGCAATTAATATCCTTCTCCATATTTCCTCAGCTACTTTTCATTTTACACATACCCAAGTTTAACTTTTCACGTTCCTTTATCACCCTTTAATCATTTGTAACAGTGTATTCTATATCCTGTTTTTCAACATACCATGAGTCTTAAAAATTCATGACTTTTAAGATATATATGGCTAATAACCCTTGTGTAATTCTCTATTGGCCAACAAAGATTTCACAGTTGAAATCATGAATGTATACTTGTTCCAGAAAAACTTGGTATCTGAGCAATAAATGGCAAGTTATTTCCACATATAACCCTTCTAAATGCTGTTATTTTCATTTGTAAATATATTGTGTAATAATATATTGTTCTCATATATCCTAGTATAAGTTCTTTGACTGTATTTAAGACAATCTTGTGGGAAGTGTGAATATCAAAAAAAGTTTAGAACATACAATTCTTACATTTATAAATTTAGATTTTAACTTTTCATTATTGTCCCTGTTTTTCTATTATTCCTAGAGCATAAATGAGAGTGGTTGGATCTATTAATGATTGCTCAATCCATATTTTTTACTTGTTTGTCCAGGATACCTTCTTAGAAAGCAGATTCTCTTGATACTGGCAAACTATACTAGGCTTCTGATAAGGGTCATAATCTACCTGAAAGCAAATGGATATGGGAATAAACCCAAAATCCTTGCGGAAAAGATCAGCTTTAGTTAATAAATTTGATAGAAGTATGTATCCTGGGAAAAAGATGAGAAAAGTTGGAATGAAGAAACTTCCTGGGCAATTACAGAATATGAGTGACATGTTGCTGGGTTTATGAAAGTTGTTGGTGTCAGCATAATCTTGCAAGAGTGAAATAGTAAGGGGAAGGCACTCCACAGAAATGTGCATGATGAGTCCCTTATTCTACCCTTGAGTGTCCCAATTCACATATGACTACAAGATCAATTCAGAAATTAGATTCTCCGAAAGGAAACATGAAAATCCTTCCCTAACTTCTGGTCAGGTACTCACTGACACCTAACAAACTTGTAGACATCATTATAAATCATCAGAAAGTAAAAATGGAGATTTGCTCTTGGGGATAAATGATTTTTCCTTCATTAGAGGTATGCCAAATTCTCCAGGCAGAAAATTTCAGTGACACCACAGATGACACAATAATAAACTCTCTGAAGGATGTTATGTTCTGGTTCCCTATTATTTTATGAGACTGGAAACCTGGATTTGTTTGGTTACCTTCACAGCATATCATGGAGATGAAGAAACCATTCTGAATTTCCTTGCATTTTTTTCTGTGGCAATGAGTCACACAGAGAACTTCTACAATGTAACAAGCACTACAGGATATGCTTCTACGGGAACTGTACTTCAGAGCTGGCATTCATATGAGCATCTTCACCCTGACTGAGGCTCAGAAGGTGGGATTCTTCCAACCATAGACTTCTGCTTAAAATTACCTTCTCCCTTCTTCAGTGTACATTGTCTTCTGAAGCCAACATGAATCATTATTTCTATTTGAAGACTATAGTTTAATTCAAGTAGGTTAATATTTAGCTTTCATCTTGCAGGAATATCTGTCTTTTGAATTATCACTTAGCAGAAAACAACATACAATGTAACATCCATATGTGGGATGTTGAATTTTATCTGTTAGATGGAGGCCTTTATGTTCCTTTAGAAAACATATAAACAAATCAAATGCAGAGTAAGCATCAACTTGAAAAGTGTTTAACAACGACTGTATTAATAATTTTGGAGTAAAGCTAGAGATGAGGCAGGTAAGATTCTGGCACCTGACTTTTTAGAACAAAAATTAAGATTGGGAAAACTATGAATAAATGAAACTTGTTAGCAAGCAGGGTTTTCTTGAGATGGAGGATACATATGTAAACCTATGTTCATCTGTGTTATCAAAACACACGTGGCTTTATCAGAAATATTTGATATTTTCCGTGTGGACGAGTAGCATAAAAAATTTCTCAGAACCCAACAAGTTAATTTTATACATCTGAATTCAGTTATAAAACCTTATTGATTATTATATGTAATAATGCATGCTGTTAACATACATATTGCTTTAAACTGGTTACTATAAGATAAGGGCATTTTATTAATTTTTTATGTTATATTTGTGTTTTCTTTTCTTTTTATTGATTAAGTTATTTTACTGATTAAATTACATCCCATTTACATCCTCCATTCCCTCTCAATTGTATTGAATTCTGATGATGGATTCTGATGATGAAATCTTTAGTTTCCTATTGATTAGCTGATTTTGTTAAGTTACATCCTATTTGCAGCCTCCCCTCCATCCTAATTATATTGACTTCTGATAATGGAATCACATACTCATAGTAGTCATTTTCCTGTCTTTATTCATATGCAAAGTCCATGGTGTGCTAAAATGTGTGTTATTGTATTCTTAACCTACTTGCCCCATAAAGATGTAGTTGCATTATAAAATTCATCCCAAGGCCAGATTAATTCAATAAGTATAAAATTTTATTCTGAGTTAATTTCCACATGTTGTTCTCCAGGTTAAAGCTCTTGTAGTGTGATAGTGTCTTACTTTTCAGGAGAAGAAATTGTCTCAAATCAATTGTTAAGTGTGGAAAAAAGAACAGAGTCCTATAGACAGCAGTATTCCACCTAGTCGTCACTCTGGGGTAGAGTAAAGCATTCGCCATGTCTGCTAATGATAAATCCCTGAAAACCACTGAGGAAGTGGTTCTTCAGACCCTCTTGCTTTGCCAGTTTGGAGTTGGAACTGTGGCCAATATCTTTCTGTTTGTCCATAATTTCTCTTCAATCTTGACTGGTTCTCACCAGAGACCCAGACAGGTGATTTTAAGTCACATAGCTGTGGCCAATGTCTTGATTCTCTGCATCATTACACTTCCAAACAACATGGTGGCGCTTGATCCAAGAAATCCTCAAACAGACCTCAAATGTAAATTAGAATTCTTCACTCACCTGGTGGCAAGAAGCACAAACTTGTGTTCCACCTGTGTCCTGAGTATCCATCAGTTTGTCACTCTTGTTCCTGTTAATAGACTTAAAGTTATACTCTAAGCAAGAGTACCAAATTTGGTGAGTTATTCTTGTTACAGCTGTTGGTTCTTCAACATTCCAATTAAGGTCACTGGTCCACAGAAAACAGAAAATATCAATGATTCTAAAAGCATGCTTTTCTGTTCCAATTCTGGATTCAGTGTAGGCATTGTCTTCTTGCGGTTTGCCCATGATGCCACATTCATGAGCATCATGGTCTGGACCAGTGTCTCCATGGTACTTCTCTTACATAGACATCGCCAGCGAATGCAGCACATCCTCACTCCCAATCAATACCTCAGAGGCCAAGCTGAGACCAGAGCAACCCATACCATCCTGATGCTGGTGGTCACATTTGTTGGCTTTTATCTTCTAAATTCTATTTGTATCATCTTTTACACCTATTTTATAGATTCTCATCTCTTTGTGAGACATTGCAGTGAAGTTTTGGTTGCAGGCTTCCCAACTATTTCTCCTTTACTGTTGATCTTCAAAGATCCTAAAGATCCTTGTTCTTTGCTCTTCAACTGTTAAAAGCCAGAGTCACTAAAAATGTCAAAAACAGAAGACAGCTTTACTAATAGCATTTAATACTTTATTCCATAAACATGTGTTCAACATCTTGTATGGACAAGGTAGGGTGCTCACTGCTGTAATTTTAAAGGAGTGGGATTATAATCATCTGTTGATTTGAAAAATTTCTGGTTGAAATCTGACTGACACAGTAAGTGAGTTATTCACCACTCTCTGTTCTCTTGTATATAATTGCACTCTGCTGCAGGATGCTCAAAAACAGATGAAACCCATTTTCTCTAAGGTCTTGATTCAACTGTTACTCTCTGTTCCTTCTAACTTAACACTTTAAACCTCAGATAAGAACAGAATCCCTCTCTATATTTCTTCATCTGAACAATAAGAGTGTACTGTAATCAATAAATGTTTTTTTTTATTGGATATTTTCTATATTTACATTTCAAATGTTATATCCTTTCCTGGTCCTCTGGAGACCTCCTATGCCATCCCCATCCCCCTGATTCTATGAGGGTGTTCCCCCACCCACTCCTCTACTCCTGCCTCCCCACCCTCACATTCCTCGACAATGGAGCATTGAACCTTCACAGGAACAAGGAAGGGCCTTTTCTCCCATTGATGCCTAACATGGCCATCCTCTGCTACTTATTGGGCTGGAGCCATGGGTACCTCCATATGTACTCCTTGATTGGTGGTTTAGTCCCTAGGAGTTCTGGGGGTCTGGTTGGTTGATATTGTTGTACTTCCTAAGGGCTACAAAGCCCTTCTGCTCCTTCAATCCTTTGTCTAACTTCTCCATTGAGGACCCCATGTTCAGTCTAATATTTGGCTATGGGCATCTGATTCTGTATTTAGCAGACTCTGGCAGAGCCTCTCAGGAGACACCTATATCAGGCTCTTGTCAGCGTACACTCTTGGCATCCTCAATAGTGTCTGGATTTGATGATGACATGGGATGTATCCACAGTTGGGTCAGTCTCTGAATGGCCTTTACTTCAGTCTCTGCTCCACACTTTGTCTCCATATTTGCTCCCAGGAATATTTTGTTATCCCTTCTAAGAAGGACAGAAGGAAGCAATTACACTTTGGTCTTCCTTCTTCTTGATCTTCATGTGATCTGTAAATTGTATCTTAGGTATTCATAACTTTAGGACTAATATCCACTTATCAGTGAGTGCGTACCATGTGGGTTCATTTGTGATTGAGTAACCTCACTTAGGATGATATTTTCCAGTTCCATCCATTTGCCTAAGAATTTCATGAAGTCATTGTTTTTAATAGCTGAGTAGTACTCCATTGTGTAAATGTACCACATTTGCTGTATCCATCCCTCTGTTGAAGGACATCTGGGTTTTTTCAAGCTTCTAGCAATTATAAATAAGGATGCTATGAACATAGTAGAGCACATGTCCATGTTACATGTTGGAGCATCTTTTGGGTATATGCTCAGGAGTGGTATGACTAATCTTCAGGTAATACTATGTGCAAATATATGAGTAATCACCAGGCTGATTTCCAGAGTCCTTGTTAACAGCTTGTAATCCCACCAACAATGGAGAAGTGTTCCTCTTTCCCTATATCCTCACCAGCATCTGCTTTTACCTGAGTTTTTGATCTTAGCCATTTGGACTGGTATGGGGTGGAATCTCAGGGTTGTTTTGATTTGCATTTCCCTGATGACTAAGTATGTTGAACATTTCTTTAGGTGCTTCTTGGTCATTCAATATTCCTCAAATGAGAATTCTCTGTTTAGCTCTGTACTCCATATTTAATATAGTTATTTGATTCTCTGGAGTCTAACTTCTTGAGTTTTCTGTATATATTGGCTATTAGCCGTCTGTTGGATGTAGGATTAGTAAAGATATTTTCCCAAACTCTTGATTGCCGTTTTGTCCTATTGACAGTGTCCCTTGCCTTAGAGAAGCTTTTCAATTTTATGAGTCCAATCCCATTTATCTATTTTTGATCTTATTTCATAAGCCATTGGTGTTCTGTTTAGGAAATTATTCCCTGTGCCCATGTGTTCAAGCCTCTTCCTCATTTTCTCTTATATTACATTTAGTTTATCTAGTTTTATGTGGAGGTTCTTGATCCACTAGGACTTGATATTTGTACAAGGAGATAAGAATAGTTTGATAGGCATTCTTTTACATACTGATCGCCAGTTGAGCCAGCACCATTTGTTGAAAATGCTGTCGTTTTCCACTGGATGGTTTTAGCTCCTTTGTCAAAGATCAAGTGACTATCGGTGTGTGGGTTCATTTTTGTGTATTCAATGATATTCCATTGATCTTCCTGCCTTTCTTTGTACCAATACAATGCTGTTTTCATCACTATTTCTCTGTAATACAGCTTGAGGTCAGGGATGGTGACTCCCACAGAAGTCCTTTTATTGTTGAGAATAGTTTTCTATATCCTGGGGTGTTTGTTTGTTTTGAATCCCAAATGAATTTGCAAATTGTTCTTTCTAACTCTGAAGAATTGAGTTGAAATTTTGATGGGGGATTGAATTGAATCTATAAATTAATTTGGGAAGATGGCTATTTTTACTATGTTAATCCTGCTGATCCATGAGTATGGGATGTGCTTCCATCTCCTGATGTCATTTTTGATTTCTTTCTTCAGAGA
Source organism: Mastomys natalensis (assembly GCA_021653895.1). Lineage (NCBI taxonomy): Eukaryota > Metazoa > Chordata > Mammalia > Rodentia > Muridae > Mastomys > Mastomys natalensis. The sequence goes on along the minus strand of JAJTUV010003799.1, from coordinate 9,334 downwards.
CTTGAAGTTGTTGTTATACAAATCTTTCACTTGCTTGGTCAGAGTCACACCAAGGATGTGAAGGGTGTCATTTTCCTAATTTCTTTCTCAGCCTGTTTTCATTTATAAGAGGAGGGCTTCTGATTTCTTTGAGTTAATTTTATATTCAGCCATGTTGCTGAAGTTGTATATTAGGTTTACAAGTTCCCAGGTGAAATTTTTGAGTTCACTTAAATATACTATCATACCATCTGAAAATAGTGATACAATGACTTCTTGCCTTCCAATTGTATTGCTTTGTCCTCCTTTTATTGTCTAATTGCACTGGCTGGGAGTTTGAGTATTATATTGAATAGGTAGTGGGAGAGTAGGCAGCCCTGTCTAGTCCCTGATTTGGATGGGATTGCTTCAAATTCCTCTTCATTTAGTTTGATGTTAACTACTGATTTGTGGTATATCGCTTTTACTATGTTTAGGTATGGGCCTAGAATTCCTGATCATTCCAAGACTTTTAACATGAAGGGATTTTGAATTTTGAGAAATGCTTTCTCAGTATCTAATGAGATGATTATGTGGGTGTTTTTTTTTTTGTTGTTTGAGTTTGTTTGTCTAGTGAATTTTGTTGATGGATTTACATATACTGAACCATCCATGCATTCACAGGATAAGGCATACTTGATCATGATGGATGATTGTTTTGATGTGTTCTTGGATTTGATTTCACGAGAATTTTATTGGGTATTTTTGTATCAATATTCATAATGGAAACTGGTCTGAAATTCTCTTACTTGTTTGTGTCTTTGTGTGATAAGCGTAATTGTGGATTCATGGAAGGAATTGGGTAGTGTCCCTTCTGGTTCTATTTTTTGGAATTGTTTGAAGTGTGTTGGTATTGCGTCTCCTTAGAAAGTCTGATAGGATTCTGCACTAAAATCATCTGTTCTTGGGCATTTTTTAGTTGGGAGACTTTTAATGACTGAGGCTATTTCTTTAGGAGTTATAGGACGGACAGTTTAGAAGGTTTATCTGATCCTGATTTAAATTTGTACATGGTATCTGTCTAGAAAATTGCCCATTTCATCCAAATTTTCCAGTTTTGCTGAGTATAGGCTTTTGAAGTAGGATCTGGTGATTTTTTGAATTTCCTCTCTTTCCGTTGATAAGTTTCCCTTTTCATTTATGATATTATTAATTTGGATACTGTGTCTGTGTCCTCTGATTAGTCTGGCTAAGGGTTTATCTATCTTGTTGAATGTCTCAAACAACCAGCTCCTGATTTTCTTCTTTGTATAGTTCTTTTTGTTTCTACTTGGTTGATTTTTGCCCTGAGTTCAATTATTTCCTGTTGTCTACTCCTCTTGGGTTTTATTGCTTCATTTTGTTCTAAGCTTTCAGGTGTGTTGTCAAACTTCTAGTATATGCTCTCTCCAGTTTCTTTTTGGAGGTACTTAGAGCTATGTGTTTTCCTCTTAGCACTGCTTTCATTTTGTCCCATAAGTTTGGCATGATGTGTATTCATTTTCATTAAATCCTAAAATTTCTTTAATTTATTTTCTTATTTCTTCCTTGACCAAGTTATTGAGTATAGCTTTGTTCAGCTTCCATGTGTAAGGGGGCTTCCTATTGTTTTTGTTGTTATTGAAGATCAACCTTAGTCTGTGGTGATCTGGTAGGATGCATGGGATTATTTCAATCTTCTTTTATCTGTTGAGGCCTGTTTTGTGACTGCTTATATGGTCAGTTTTGGAAAAGTTACCATGTTGTGCTAAGAAAGTATATTCCTTTGTTTTAGGATGAAATGTTCTATAGATATCTGTTAAATCCATTTAGTTCATAACTTCTGTTAATTTTACTGTGTCTCTGCTAGTTTCTGTTTGTATGGTCTGTCCATTACTGAGAGTGGGATGTTGAAGTCTCCCACTACTTTTGTGTGAGGTGCAATGTGTGCTTTGAGCTTTAGTAAAGTTTCTTTTATGAATGTGGGTGTCCTTGCAGTTGGTGCATATATGTTCATCATTGAGATTTCATCTTGGTTGATTCTTCCTTTGATGAGTATGAAGTGTCCATTCTTACCTTTCTTGATAACTTGTGGTTGAAAGTTGATTTTATTCAAAAGTAGAATGGCTACTCCAGTTTGTTTCTTGGGACCATTTGCTTAGAAAATTGTTATTCTGAGGTAGTGTCTGACTTGTCACTGAAGTGTGTTTTCTGTATGCAGCAAATTGTTGGGTCCTGTTTACGTATCCTGTCTGCTAGTCTATGTCTTTTTATTGGGGAATTGATCCATTGATGTTAAGGGATATTAAGGAAAAATGATTGTTGCTTCCTGTTATTTTTGTTGTTAGAGATGGAATTCTGTTTGCATGGCTATCTTCTTTTGAGTTTGTTGAAAGATTAATTTCTTGCTTTTTCTACAGTGTAGTTACCTTCCTTGTGTTATAGTTTTCCATCTATTATCCTTTGTAGGGCCGAATTTGTGAGAAGCCACTGTGTTAATTTGGTTTGTCATGGAATATCTTGGTTTCTCCATCTATGGTAATTGAGAATTTTGCTGGGTCTAGTAGCCTGGGCTGGCATTTGTGTTCTCTTAGGGATCTGTATGACATCTGCCCAGAATATTCTAGCTTTCATATCACTGGTGAGAAGTCTAGTGTAATTATGATAGGTCTGCCTTTGTATGTTACTTGCCCTTTTTCTCTTACTGCTTTTAAAATTCTTTCTTTCTTTTATGCATTTGATGTTTTGATTATTAGGTGATGGGAAGTATTTCTTTTCTTGTCTAGTCTATTTGAAATTCTTAGGCTTTTTGTATGTTTATGGGCATCTCTTTGTTTAAGTTAGGAAAGTTTTCTTCTATAATTTTGTTGAAGATATTCACTGGCCTTTTAGGTTGGGAATGCTTGTTAATTTTTCATATATTGCATGTCATTTCATTTTAGTTTGGAGAAATATGATCTTGGCTCCACTCAGGTGACAGTCAATCATTGAACAACATCACCTCTTGCTCTCTTAAATAGTCCAAGCTGCTCACTACATCAAGAGTAAAGAGGAAAATAAGCACAAGTAGCTAATGCTTATGGGCCTTAAGAGTTTAGTGTCTCAGGACCAGGGAGGATACCAGGATACAAACTGGACCTCTTCTCCTGAAAGATCTTGGCAAATATTTCACTCTGAGCCATGGTGAAGTTGTGTTTCCAATCATCAGAAATGCCTACCCATCAGGCAGTTGACAAGAGATATCTGAACAATGTGGAGTCAAAGTTGTCACTCTTGTCTGTCAGTGGCTTCCTCAGTCACAAAATTATTTTCTCAGAAGATTAAAGTCAAGCATCTAAGCTTTTTTGCTGCAAGAGAATGTCCAAAGGCAGCTGATCTCACAAGGTAAGTATCTGGAATCGTTATATCTGTTGGTGTGATGAAACTCAAAAGAGAACTTGTGCTAATTACTTCTGTGAACAAAAAAATATTTTAGCATTTATTTTATGATTGTATGTTATGTGTAGTGTGTGTGTGTGTGTGTAGTGTGTGTGTGTGTGTGTGTATGTGTATGTGTATGTGTATGTGTATGTGTATGTGTATGTGTATGTATTTATAGGGATTCCATCCCCTAAGAAGAATAAGTGTCACAGATTGGGAAAAAAATCTTCATTATCCCCACACCCAATTCAAGGATAATATTTAAAATATATAAAGAACTCAAAATGCTAACCTCCAAAAACCGAAACCCAATTAAAAATAAAAGGGTATAGAACTAAACAAAGAACTCAACAGCAGAGGAATCTCAAATGGCTGAGAAGCACTTAAAGACATGCTCAGCACCCACATGGTAACTCCAAGCAAACTCTAACCAAACTTATTACATACATACATACATACATACATACATACATACATAAGTGTGTGTGTATGTATATGGTACAAGATATTATAAACAAATATTAGGTCACACACTAAGAAAATATTCAGCTCAATCAGAAATCAACTGCCTGTGAATTGCCAATTCTTGTATCAATTCTTTGCTGACAACTTCTTTTGCAACCCCAGGACCTCAGAGGCATCAAGCAAAATGTGTCTCAATTTCTTCACAAGCATTTGAGTACAGAACAACTAGATGTGCTTTCCAAACTGTTCCTTTTCAGTCATGAAAGAGAATAGAATGTCCAGCAATATGACAATGAGTAATCCAGGAGATGACTCCATCTCCAATATACCATTGCTGAGAAAAGGTGAGAGGAGATACTGTGTTGAAGTTGTATTATAGAAATTGGAAGCTTTTCAATATTTGCCTAAAGCATGAGACATGGAAACCAGTGTGCTTGGAAGTTAGCATCACACTCCATCAAATTCTTTCAGAAGAATCATTGCCCACAAATCCATTACTGAGAAGCCTTATAGAACCATGATTAAGAAGAGAAGGGATGAGAGATGCCTGTGCCCTGCTGCCTCTGCATTTGCAATGGATAAGTCCTGATTATATTCTTAGACCATTTAGGTCTCAGTGACATTATCCAAGTCTATAAGAAACTAGAGACATGGTCACCATTACAAGACTTTCCAATTAAGAGGATGTTTGTAGGATTACAACAACAACTGACAGATACAATTTCATGGAGGAGTAATAGAATCTATTTACACATGCAGCAAATTGGATTGACTCCAGTGGCTTTATGCTTAGTGACAGAATTTAACACCATAGAGCTATACACAATGTATTTATGTAACCTTCAGAAAACAAAAAATAAATGTATAAGGGGAACAAATGTTGATGATATTGAGGGACAAGGGTGCTGGGAGTTTATGTTCATATAGGACCCAAATAGTAGAATTGGGAGATATTTGGTGGTGGGCTATATATATTTCAGTGGAAATGGACTACAAAACCCCATATGAAGAAAAGTGATACAGAATACATCACTTTATCTAATGGATATTTTTCTGATCATATATTATGTAATAGTTCAATTACTGTAATACAATCTTAGTTGGAAAAGTAGTTGAAGGATACAGGCAAACACAACCTGCCAATTTGTAATGTGCTGTTCTATCACATGATTGCCATTTTTCCACACTGAGGAGCAGAGGAGGACTGAGGTTCAGGTAGGAAAAGAAACTTCCTCAGTTTTTCCGTGAAAATTCAAGAGCAGGATTTCCCATCCAGCATTTTTGATGTTCACAGCCACCAATCTCTATCATCACTAGTCCCATTCCTTCTGTGCTCAATGTAGTTTTGACAGTTGGTGTGAAGCACTACAATTGTAGGAAGACTATTTTGGTCTTGGGAGAAAATATCAACTAGAGTGATGAGGTGACAGAGTGACAGGCTTGCCTGTGAAATCACAGTATTTGCTAATTTTCTGACTGCATTTCCATCTGAGTCTGTCAGGTATTTCTGGTGACTGAAGAATCTCTTCACTGTGGCTCAAAGTGAAACCTTTGACAAAGTCTATAAGGGGAAAATGTCAAGTCTGGATCTAGGTCACCTCTCCTGATTGGAAGACTGTTGATTGACCCTCCCCCAGTCCTAGATAAAGTTTGTGTAGTCTGGATGTCCTAGAACTTGCTCTGTAGAACAAGCTGGCCTTGAACTCAAGAGATCCACTTGCCTGTGCATCACCATTATCTAATCGCCATTTTTACCCACATAAGTTTAAATGCCTAATGTGTGTTATTTCTTATTTATACTTTATAAATTAATGTTAACTCTACTTACACTTATGAACATTGGTGTAATTAATATCATATTCACTAATCTCATAATTGTTCATAGTAAGTCTGTTCCTTTGATGTCTCTATTCACTTTGTGTGAGACACAGCATATCCTACAACTTACCTATTCTCACAGCCTGCTTCAACAGTGCCATTATCACTTGGCTTACCTAAAAAAATTATTCATTTCCATTCATTTTCATGGCCATCTCTCCTGTCCTTCCCAACACTTGATCCTGAATCCTTATCCCCTCACTATACCCACTCCTTCCCAGGTTCCTCCCTCTATCTGCCTTGTATGACTATTTTATCCCTCCTTCTATGTGAGATTCAAGCTTCATAGTTGGGCCTTCCTTCTTGTTTTGCTATGTTGTGTTTCTAGAGTTTATCAGGGTACTTGTATTTTACAGTTAATAAGACGTGGTAGGGAAATCTCCAGGATAAACAAAGACCCAGGATAAGGGAGATCACAAGAATCAATGGGAATTACCTTAGCTATGACTTACAAGACTGGGGATATCAAACCTGAAGAGGATATCTCCTGTAGCCAGGCAGGAACTCCAGTGAAGTGATAGAGACACCAATTCGCCCACAAAACTTTCAACCCAAATCTTATCCTGTCTACATGAAATGCAGGCACAGGAGATGGAGCAAAGACTGAGGGAATGGCAAACTAAGAAGCAATCTAACTTGAGACCCATCCCTTGTTCAAGTGCCAACCTGCAACACTGTAGATGATGTTCTGTTATGCTTGTAGACAGGAGCATGTTCTTCTCTGAGATGTTCCAACTAATAGCTGACTCAGACAAATAACAGACCCCCAAAGCCAAACAGTGGATGTAACTTGGGGGCTATTATGGAAGAATAGGAGGAAGGATTGCCAGCTCTGAAGGGAATAGCAACTCCACAGGAAAACAAAGAATCAACTAACCCTTGGAACTCCCAGTCTCTGAACCACCAACCAAAGAACATAAAAGGCTGGACTTCAGACTCCCTATACTTATGTAGCAAATGTGCATCTTTGTCTTCACATGGATTATGAAGAACTGGAAAAAGGGCTATCTTCAAAAAGCTGTTGTATATATGTGGAATATGTTCTTCTAGCCAGGCTGCCTTGTATGGCCTCACTGGGATAGGAAGTGCCTAGCCTTACAGAAACTTGAAATGTCAAGGTGGTGGAATACCCATGTGGCCCCAAATGCTCAAACGAGAAGGGGAGGAGTGATGTGGAAAGGGTTGTATGAGGGGGTGTACAGGAGGGGTACAGTGACTAGGATATAAAGTGAATAAATGAAAAAAAATGAAATAAAAATTGTATTCTTACAATACAAATGGTTATTATCTTTATACTCATATTTCTTTTTTTCTTTTTTCTTTTTTTTTTTGGCTTAGATTTTTTTTTTCCTTTTTTAATTTTATTTTTTTTGCTTATTCACTTTATAACCCGTCCCAGTCACCCCCTCCCACAATCCTTCCCCATCTCTTCTTTTCTGAGTACCCCCTCCTCCTGTATCTCCCACCCTGCCACTTTAAGTCTCTGAGAGGCTAGGTGCTTCCTCTCCCATTGAGGCCAGATGAGGCACCCAGCTAGAAGACCATACTCCATATACAGGCTGCATGTTTTGGGATAGCCCCCACTCCAGATGTTTGAGACCTGCATGAAAACCAAGCTGCACATTTACAACATATGTGCAGGGAGGCCTAGGTCCACCCATGGAGGTAGATCTGTGTAGACTAGGTATGCTCCACGGTTGGTGATTCAGTCTTGAGAGCTCCAAGGGTTCAGGTTGGTTTACTCTATTGATCTTCCTGTGCAGTTCCTATCTCCTTAGGGCCCACAATCCTTCCCCCTATTCTTCTATAAGAGTCCTCAAGCTCCATCTGCTGTTTGGCTCTAGATGTCTGTATCTGTCTGAGTCAGCTGCTGGTTAGAGCCTCTCAGAGGACAGCTTGCCCTGTCTGTTCTCAGGCTGGAGGTTTAGACCTGGGAGCTCTGGTTGAATCTTTGATACCCGTTCTAAAAAGGACAAAAGCACTCTCACTCATATTTCAAAGATCAATGTGTTTGTTCTTTGAGAATTTCTTATGTATACAACGTGTTTTGATCATATTCTTTCTCCATTCTCATCTAATGCTCTTCCACATTCCTTTCTAAATTTCATCTCTTTTTCCTGCCCAAGAGCTAACTGAGTCCAACTAGTGATGCCCATTTATGTGTGAGAATAGACCTGTCCTATGGAGTATATGCAGCTTAACAGGGGCCACTTTCCTGAGGAGAAATGACTCCCCTTCCACTTGGAGCCACCAAATGTCAACACCTCTTCAGCTAGGGGCAGGGTCTCAGGAGAACCTGCTCTATCCATGTCTGAGGTTTGACTGGCTTGAATTTATAAGGTCTTGTGGAGGCAGCCTCTGTTACTGACACTTCTTGAATATGTCTACCTAATCAAGTCTAAAAGTTCTGCTTTATAAGTGCTCCCCACCTCTTACCAACTTTCTGTACCACCTTCAATTTTCATGAATCTTGGGAGCAAGGGATCACAAATACCTGCTTTTTCTTTTATTTTGTTTTGTTGTTTTGTTTTGTTCTGTTTTATGTTCTTTTTTGACAAATAATATCTCAAGGAATCAATATTCAACATAATTAATTATATTTTCCTTCTTGAACATTTCCCTTTAGATATTATAGCATTAGTCTCCCTGACTTTCACAAGATAAGATTGGAACAAATGTCTCCCTGAACTGGCTTCCTCAATTTTCTTCTCCCCTCTGTTTTTTCCTTGCTTGGTGACTATTAGCACGTGCTATGTCACCTTTAATTGCACAAAGAGTTCACACTGATCTGCTATACTCTTTTAGATCTCTTGCTCAATTTCAGATCCTAACTCTCCATCCTCCTTCTGTCTAGTCCTGCCCCAATTGTAGCATTCTCACCATGAAGAACCATCTGTGCTAACACCATAGCTCTTCCCTCATCCTTCCTTGAACATTACTCTTTAGAGCCCTAGTACAGGATGAAAATCAGCAGGGTAGAAGTTTGACAAAACAGTCAAACAAAAAAGTTTTAAAACTTAACTTGAACATTGAAAATGTATTATACCTTAAGGTATAATAGTGAATAACACAAAGTATACTATATATGTGAACTTATATTTCTTTTTATTTATCTTTTTATTACCAATTTATGTAGTATATGATATGTTTGTGTGTGTGAGTGTGTGTGTGTGTGCACATGAGAGAGAGACAGAGATATATAGAGAGTACATATGTAGGCTAGGATTTGTATATAAGAGAGAATATGTGGTTTACTTCTTATTGGTTGCTATATTCATTTTCTAAAACTGTGATTTCATCATTCTTTATAGCCAAATGACAACTTTTAACGATAAGCTACAACTTTAAAAAAAATGGCTGATGATATTCTGGAGTAATCACCATGAAAGTATGGTACTTATGAGTGGATTAAATCAAAGATAGCACTCAATGTCCTAGAGTGCAACAGTGAACCTTCACCACAGAACTTCTCAACCCAGCCTCAGTGGTATTGAGCTTGAGCAACCTGTTACAGAAGACCTTATTTTAAAGACATTCTTGACTATGGGAGAAAGTATGTACTCACCCAAGCGTCTTCAGGTTACATCTTTATGAT
>JAJTUV010003798.1:0-39723 GCA_021653895.1 Mastomys natalensis | reverse complement strand
AAGCCTATCTCATGCTAGAATTTTGTCTGGCTTGAATTTACATAGGTCTTGTAATTCTCTCTAAACTACTGTAAAAAAAGTCATAGAATTATGAAGAAATCAAGACTTTACTTCCCCTAGATGTTTCAGATGTACTGACTAGCTTCCATTGTACGTGAGGTTGGTATGTATACCATCATATATCAGTAATCTCATTCCAGTTGTGAATGCTAATATTGACAATGATCACTTGTCTGGCAAGACATGAACACTGTTTCAATAGTGTCATAAATACTCTGGGCAGAATTGCCTATTTTCACATTGTATTTAAGGCCTGAATAGCAAGTTGAAATTTTCTACCTGGCACATAATGAGGGTCTGTGGCTGGACAGATTTTAATCCATAAGGATTAATGAAAACTTATTAGTATTTATTCTGCTAAATAGATAAAATATTAAACCAACTACTGAAGGCATTATATCCATAGATTAGTTCATCTCTCAGCCTTTATCAGGAAGGCTTTTTTTGCAGTAAATGGCAATTAACACAGAGACTCCAAATATTAATGAACTATGTCAGCACATTAATATAAACTACAGTTTTTTAAGGTCCTCAAACCACATGCAACACATGCAAAAATGGATTAATGAGATTATATCTAATTTAAAGCCTTTGTAGAACAAAGGAGACAGCAACCAGTACAAAGAGATAAAATGGAGCTCTCCAAGTTTCAATTGTCAGATAATCCAGTAACATAGTCCATATAAACAATCTTCTATTACTCAGTGTTAAAATACTTAAATTTTTTATGTGGAGTCATGTGAGGTGACTGATGATCATTATGTTCAGCAAAATAATAATAAAAAAAAAGTACAAAAACCAAACACATGTTTTCTTCTTTTTAAATGGAAGTTGAAATTTTTGCTTTCACAGAGAGCAGATTATTAATAATGAGACATGAGAAATGGTAGTGAGGATAACTGACCCCAATGTAGAGTTCTATAAAGTAACAAGTCTTAGCATTCTAGTTATGTAGATTTGTAAATAACTGCAGGTACTTCAATGTGTCTAATAAATGACATGTTAAGTGTCAAAGTTAGAAATACCAACCAATGTGATTCAATTATAACACAATCCTCTGCTATTGAATTATTATACCTTTGCCCAAAATATGCAAGATTATATAATGTAAGTTTCAAATTGATACTAATGATGTTTTTAGGAACCCAGAAAAGTTAAAGCTAAGGGCATAGAACATTGTAAATGCAATTCAGCTAAAAAGTAAGCGTTGAAACTGTGGCAACTGGTGATAAAATCAGAAAATAGGACTTTTAAGTACTAAAGTAGGAAATCTTCCATATTACAAAAATATTGTTAGGCAAAATAATGATCAATAGCTTAGATTAACTTTTCAATTGGGTTGTAATAAAATTTTCCATTAAAGATTTTTTTATTCAAACCAATAACTCTGAAATAAGGAATCAAGGAAGATGACGAAATAAAATAAGAGTCTTAGGGAACCAGAAATAGTTTAACAATTGGTTATTAGACAATCAATTAATCCACATATTAATATAAAATTGCAGTCGGAATGTAGGGACTTCAGTTTTAGTTAATGGTGTAATTAAGATGCTAAGGTGCAAGGCATCTCGAATTAAAATATAATTAGTGAAATAATTAATGAAAAAAGCATTGATTAATTTTGCTACTTGGATTCTTAAACGATTTATATTTATTTTGATTACGAATTTATACAACTTAAAAATAGAAATCAAGTTCACATATACAACAAATGATTGTAAAGACCAAGTTCTCTTTTAATTTCTTTTGGGTTTAGTTAGAAATCAATTTGTATTATGTATTTTAAATTAGCATTTAAATCTATTTTAATTCAATTTAATAATGAAGGTTTAAAATTAACAGAATTCATGAAAATTAAAAGACTTTAGAATAAAACACATTTATTTTTTAATTTAAATTATAATTTTTAGAGTTATGTTAAAATTACTCAATGTGAATACAAGCTAAAATAGACATCAATCAAAATATACAACAGAACTGTTGTGATCCTAATCCCCTATTCTTTTTCTTTTACAACAAATTTGTTTTGTATTATTAACTTAAAATAAGCTTGACATCTAATAAAATCAAATGTATAAAAAGGAGGTTTAATTTTAAGAGACATAGAAATCAAGACTTTGATTAAAACATTTATTGAGATTTCATAAAACTGGTTAATTATTATAAATTACAGAACAGAAAAGATAAATTATCAAAACAAATCCAGAATGGATTACCCAATTAAACACCTAATGGATAAAGTGGAATCATAATAATTTAAAGAAGATTGTTAGAAATGACAAATTCCATGAATAATCCAATAATTAAAAAGACTCCTGATAGACACCGTGATAAATTTAAGAGAAGTTGTTCAATGATGAATTACATATAACCTCCAAAAATTCTAACAGCTGATGAACACCTTCAGTCAGTGGCTGGATACAAATGAATGAAATCAGTAGCCTTCTTTTATATGTGATAAAGAAGATAACACCTTTCACAACAGCCACAATAATATAAAATATTTTGAGTAACTCTAATGAAGCAGGTGAAGACTTGTTTGTCAAGCAGTTCATGTCCCTGAAGAAAGAATTGAGGAACCTACCAGAAGATGAGAGGTTCTCCCATGAGAATGGATTTGTGGAATAACAGTGAAAATGCCATCTTACCAAAGGAATTTACAGATTTAACACAATCTCCATAAAAATTCCAACACAATTCTTTAAGGTCTTGAAAGAAAAGTTCTCAACTTCATATAGAAAAACAAAAAACCCAGGATAGCTAAAATAATCCTTGAACAATAAAAGAACGTTTGTAGGTGTCACTATCCCTGATTTTAAGCTGTACTACAAAGCAATATTAATAAAATTCACATGCTATTGTTATAGAAACAGACAGATTGATCAATGGAATTGAATCGAAGACCTAGAAATATATACTTGATTTTTGATGAATAACCCAAAGCCAAAGGATTGAAAATGGAGAACATCGTCAACAAATGTTCCTGCTCCATCTGGATGTCTGTATGTAGGAGAATGCAAATAGACCCATATTTATCACCCTGCACAAAATTCAAGTCTTAAATGGATCAAAGATCTCAATGTAAAACCAGATACACTAAATCTAACAAAACAGAAGTTGAGGAATAGCCTTGAACTCGTTGGCACAGTAGACAATTCCCTGAACAGAATATCAATGGTCAAACACTGAGGAAAAAAGTCAATAAATGGGTCCTAATGAGACACCAAATCTTCAATAAGTCAAAGGACACCAACATTAGGATAACTGAAAACCTAGAGATTGGGAAAAGATCTTTATCAACCCTATATCTGACAGAAGGATAATATCCAAAGTATGTAAAGAAAACAAGTTAGACACCAACAAAATAAATAACCCAATTTAAAAAAAAAAAGATCCAGGGTACAGATCTAAACACAATTCTCAACAGAGAAATCTAGATGGCTGAGAAGTACTTAAACAAATGTTAAGGCTCTTAATCAACAGTTGCAAATCAAAACAACTATGTGATTCCAACTTGCACTCATCAGAATGGCTAAGATAAAAAAACTCAAGGAACTGCACATGCTAGCAAGTGCAACATGTGGAACAAGGGGAACACTCCTCCACTGATAGAAATCAATCTGGTGGTTTCTCAGAAAATTGGAAATAGTTCTACATGAAGACTCAGCTATACCATCCCTGGGTATATACCCAAAAGATGTTCCTCTATCACACAAAGACACTTGCTCAACTATGTTTATAACAGGCTTATTCCTAATGGTCAGAAACTGGAAAATCCCAGCTGTCCTTCAACTCAAGAATGGATAAAGAAAATGTGATTCATCTACATAACTATCAATTACTTATAACTTTTGTGATAGATGTAAGACTTTGTGCCCAAATCATCACTCCACAAAGGAATTTGATTTGGCCTGAGCTTGCATAGCCACTGTAAATGAATATTTGCAATGACCTTATTCATTTCTGAAAATATTCATTCATTTTAGTTATTTGCTGTCTCTGCCTCTAACTTCTATTTTCACTTCCAAAGTGATCCCTCAGCCTAAGGAATTGTTGAGTATGATAGAGCTGTTCCTTTTATGGTTAAGTCTATTCTTTGCACCTTGACCAGATGTTGGCCTCACTGTTGACTATTTTATTAATCTGTTATGTTTTGGTTTTAGTTGCTATGATAAAATACCATGCCAAGGCAATGTAAAGAAGAAAGATGTTATTCTGGCCTGTAGTTCCAAAAAATTAGGTGTGATGGTTTGTATATTCTTGGCCCAGGGAAGTGTGACCTTGTTGGAATAGGTATATCACTGTGGGTATGAACTTTAAGACCCTTATCCTAGCTGCATGGAAGGTTTGCCTTTAGATCAAGATATTGAACTCTCAGCTTCTCCTGAACCTGGACACTACCAAGTTCACACCTTGATGACAATGGGCTGAACCAGTGATTCTGTCAGCCAGCACCAATTAAATGCTGTTCTTTTATAAAAGTTAACTTGGTCATGGTGTCTTCACAGCAGTAAAACTTAAACAAAGATAATAGGAAACACATTACCAATTATAAGCATAAAAAAGGACTTCCTGAGCAGAATCATAACAGTACTAGTAAGAAGGCTGACAATTAATAAATGGAATTTAGTAAAACTGAAAAAAATTCTTGGAACAATGAATACCAATAAAAAATTGTGACATGGAAGTAAAGAAAATTGTCAAAAGACAAACAACCCAACAAGAGAAATGGTTTTAAAAATGCTCAATAAATAAATAAAAGAGAAAAATGAGAGCTGGTACAAGGACTGTTTTTCAACCTCTCCATGGTTGTCAACCCCACTTCCTCCCATCTTGGGACCATTAATTGGGTTATTTTTGCTGATTCTTTTGGTCCTGGGTCTTAAATAGGCTGACTAACTTTGTGATACAACAGATAGATAATTTGGTAGCAAAACTTATTCAGATACATTATCATACGTTAGCTATGGAGGACCATGAGACTCAAGATGAGGTTGATACTTTATCCAGGGTGTTTCTCAAACTCATCTCCACCCAACCTAAAAGAGGGAACATCTGCCCCTAGACCAAGCAGAGAGAGGCTACCCAGAACCCTCTCTGACTGGTGATCTGAACTCTTGCTTAGGCTGCGAGGCTAAGCACTGCAAGGGAATATAAATAAAAGTTAAAAATATCTATCTCGGTTTCCTGAGGGACAACCCTGACTGCATAGGGGTTGATGTCAAAAGTATCCCCTCTCCAGGAAAAAGACATCAGGATGGGTATGGCCCTCATGCCTCACTGGACAACGACAGGAGGACAGGAGCCATTACAAGGTCCCCTTCAATTATTGAAGGTCAGGCCTCTATCCCCGCCTTCGCAAGAATAGAATCGTCAGGGCCCTTCTATACTTAGAGAAGGGAGGCGATGTCAAGAGCAGCCCTGCATATACACTAAAGGCCTAAAATCAGCCATAGGCCTAAAGTCAGCAATAGGCCTGACATACATACACGCTAACACAAAGTATTTGGTCTCTGTGGAAAAAAACTGAAAACAGAAGGCTATAAACTATTGTAAACAGACAGCTTCTGTGGAAATTTACCAGACCTAGTAGTCATAGGTCTTATAAATAGGCAGCCTCGGTGGACAGTACCAACTTAGATAAGGACAAGTGAATCATAGGCAGAGCCATAGTGACCTGTCCCTTGAACCTACACCCAGCTGATACCCTGTTTTAAAAGTATCTGTACTCCGCCTGAACACCTATGCTGCGGTGCCATTCCCTTCCCCACATCCTGCCTTATTTTGTTTATAACCTCTGTGTAAATAAGTAAATTACAATGTGATTTAAATAACTAAATAAATAAAATTTTAAAAAATGCTCAATATCATTAGCAATAGGAGAAATACAAATTAAAATGACAATATTTTTTATGTAATTTGATATAGAATTAAATTGAACTAATCTTTTTAACATAGTATTGGATTTTGACAGGAAAAAAATCCACATAGCATATTACTGAATGCGAAAATGCAGAATATTTCTTCCCAATTCAAAGGCAGTAAAAGTTTTTCATTTCTGCAACTGCTGCTGTTCTAGAGGCTTTCATCATGGTAGTCCTCCACAGAAAGTAAGTATAAAATCAATCAGATTGAACAGGAAGGATGCTATGGCACTTGTAAAGTCTGTGTATATATATATATATATATATATATATATATATATATATATATATATATATGCTGGAGCTAATACTTACATTTAGTTGTATAATATAAGATCAGTGTATAAAAAGAAACTCCTGTCTGTTGTAGTAATTATTTAAAATCGGCCTCTGGCTCATCCGACTTTTTAAGCTACAGCTGCTCTGCCTAGTCCAGTCGCCATGTTTCTCAGCCAGAGGCCACATGCTTGCTGCAGCTAGAACTGGCCGCCAGAAACACCAGCCCTGCCACCCACTAGATGCCAGTATGAGAGATGGCTCTGCCAATCTTCCACGCTGTCTCCGCAAGGCAGGACATTGCCCAGACCATTCCACCATCCATGCAGGCCCAGTAAGAGAATGAGACTCTAATTCTTATAGATTAATCAAAGCTTATACATTTGGCAATGATCAGTAACAAGATACCCATACAATCAGAAGTGTAACCAATACCCAACCTGGGTATACCAACTACCTTTGGCTACTACAGACACGTGAACATCCTTCTCCATCGCTTCTACATCTCTTCCCTCCTTCACTCCTCCTCTTCCTTTTATCTCTTCCTCTCCTAACTCCTCCTTTTCCTTTTCCTCTCCTAACTTCTCCCATCTTAGTTCCTCCTACAACTGTCTATACATTAATAATAAAAATCAAAATTTGTCTACACAGATCTACCTCCATGGGCTGAACCTAGGCCTCCCTACACATATGTTGTAAATGTGCAGCTTGGTTTTCATGTAGGTCTCAAACATCTAGAGTGGGGGCTATCCCAAAACATGCAGCCTGTATATGGAGTATGGTCTTCTAAAAAAAACAGTTATTCAGTTATTCATGGAATATTATTTTTTTATATCTCTTGTATTCAGTTTGCAACTACTTCATTGAGAATTTTTGTATGTATACTCATGAGGGATACTGGACTATAATTTATATATTTTTGTTGGGTTTACTCTTGATTTCACTATTTCAATATTATTTGCTTTATGAAGGAAAAAAAATAAAAATACGTATGTTTTTAAAGAAAAAAAAATCAAAATTTGTATAAACTGTTGAAAACTATCATTGTTTGGATATTAAATGTCCCATCTATAAGCAAATATGTTGGTTTTAGGAATCTCTCTGAAGAAAGCACTCTCATACCAGTGAGAATGGAAGTGAGATGTATTCACAAGCAGGGACAGGACAGCTCCTGAAAGTCTTTGGCCCTGAGGAAAGTTCGCATTCTTTCAGCTTATTCTCTAGAACACAAGTCTGGATGATCGAGCAGGTTGGATTTCTCAGACTCACATGTAGAATTTTGCATTTTGCTTTTCAAAAGACATATGCTACAGTTGACATATATAAACTTTCCAAGTCAGGTTGCAGAGTGCAACAACCTATTTTGTTTCATCAGTTTCTGCAGTTCCTCTACTCCAGGTAGCAAGATAAAATTATGGTTTGCAATAAGCAGTGCAAACAGTACATTTAGTAAATCACTAAATAAAATCAATAATTCAATATATAATCATTTGTCATTTTGACCTTATTCTACCCTACATCAAGGTCTTGTTCCCCAGATTGCATTGACTAGATCATAAGGTCACTAATTTCATCAGTGGTTTAGTATTACTGAAGTCACAGCTGAATGGTCTATTTAGAGGTAGTGCAGAGTTGGAGAAAGTAACAGTGGAGTACCTTTGATTGGTATGTCTTGTCCCTCCATTCCTTTTCTGTAGAAACTTTGCTCTTTGATAATAAACTTCATCTCTGTCTCAAGGTGATAAGACCAATTGACATTAGGAACTCTGGATGCTAAATAAATCTGTCCTCTCTTAAGTTTTTGTTTTTGATATTTTGTCACTGAGACTGAAAGGTAAATGGTTGGATCTGGAGACTTTGCTTAGCATTAGAGAACTTGCTTGTAAGCTCAAAGCCTTGAGTTTTGTCTTCAGCTCTGGAAACCAAAATGACTAGAATCCACACTATAGAATACCAATGAAAATAATTTTGAAAAAGAAAAGCTGATTCTCAAATTTAATACTTATCCAAGAGCTATGAGAAGCCAATTGAACTTGGGTGTTTCCACAATAGAGCTCTATAAACAACTATGTGCTTAAAATACGTCTAAAAGAAAGTAAAAAAAAAAAAAAAAAAAAAAAAAAAAGAAGAAAAAGAACTAGATAGTCACACACAGATAGGTTTTTTTCCTGTCAAGAGACTCAATATATAAACAAGCCATTTATATAGTAATGTGATATTATAATAGAAATCTAGACAACAATAATAATACATACAAATTAAATGCATATTAATAAAATTATTTTGAAACATATAAAGGCCTCAGATGACTGCATTAGCTGTGTGACATAGGCTGATTTGATAAAGGTAAGCTACGCCTGGGAACTAAATGTGATTAGTCTGTTCATATGTTTAATGTAGGTACATTGAATCACTCCATGTTCATAAGTTCATGATTGTCTAATTTACAAAAAACAGGAGAAATCATGCCATTTCTACATAGGTGGTTCAGCTTATGAAAGTGTAAATACTTATTGCCTGACTTTAAGGAAGAAAAAAGTTTGCCAACACTATGATTAGCATTTTGTAATGAAAAAATACTAAAAAGAAGCATATGACAGTATGGGAGAAATAATTTCACTGTATTCAAATAGATGATGTGTTCAGAATGGTTATCACTGCTTTGGAACCCAAATTACTACATCATGCTAAGCTCTCTAATCCTGGGGCCTTCCACCTTCACTGAAACAGTTGAAGCTTGCTGACAGCACCCTGGACTGATGCACATAAACCCCCACGTACTTGTGCAAAGAGAAGCAAATAAAGCTTAGTTTCCTTTAAGTATATTAGGTGAACTAATATACTAAATTATATTTCATTGCCAAGAATTTAACTGTTACCAGACCGTCTGAAAAAAAATCTATGAATAAGCCATGATAATTTGCAGAATATCACTTCATTCATTGAAGAGAGTACAAACACACACACATACACACACACATAATCACTACTGCAAATATCTTTAGCAATTGAGGTAAACTAACAGCAAATATAGAGGTAAACATAAAAGGGATATGGATGAGATAGAGAAATGATAACAAATAAAAACATAGAAAATGATGATACAAAGGAACACAGAAAATTTCCATTCATTTGTGTAAACAAGACCCAGGTGTATCTGCTCCACTCAGACTTCGTCATCAGGAGCATGTATTCATCTGTGGTTTCTTCAGTTGAGTGTGCAAAACTGAGAGTCAAGGGGCTCAGCTGGTTTCTAATGTTCTGTAATGTGGCACATGGAGGCTTTCTCAGAGAGCATCTCCTCCCCTATAAGCAGTTGCTTACCTCTAAGGAGAAACTTTAAAAACCTGTGTGCACGTGCTGTGTTGTGTCCCATTTATGTAATTATCTTCCTAAGCTCCCATTTCTTTTGCCATTAAAGAAAACATTGCTTTCTTAACTATGTCTGTTTTACGGCTTAAGTATAGTACTGTCCTGTAGTGAAACTAAACAAATGCTGAAATAAAGAAAAAAAATCTTCCTTAGAAATAACTACACAAACATATGCACCTAGAGAAGGATGAATTAAAGAGCACACAGGAAGAAAAATTGTCAACTTGTAGGATGCTCATAAAAATGCAGCTAAGTAAATGGAAGAGATAAAAAATTAGAAAAAGAACGAGTACCTACATAATGTGAAAGCAGAAAACCTACATGAAAACCAAGCTGCACATTTACAACATATGTGCAGGGAGGCCTAGGTTCAGCCCATGAAGGTAGATCTGTGTAGACTAGGTATGCTCCACGGTTGGTGATTCAGTCTCTGAGAGCTCCAAGGGTTCAGGTTCATTTACTCTGTTGATCTTCCTGTGCAGGTCCTATCTCCTTAGGGCCCACAATCCTTCCCCCTATTCTTCTATAAGAGTCCTCAAGCTCCATCCACTGTTTGGCTCTGGATGTCTGTATCTGTCTGAGTCAGCTGCTGGTTAGAGCCTCTCAGAGGACAGCTTGCCCCTGTCTGTTCTCAGGCTGGAGGTTTAGATCCTGGGAGCTCTGGTTGAATCTTTTGATACTCGTTCTAAAAAGGACAAAAGCACCCTCACTTTGGTCTTCCTCCTTCTTCTTGAGTTTCATGAGGTTTATGCGTTGCATCTTAGGTATTGTGTGTTTTGGGGCTAATATCCGCTTATCAGTAAGTGCATACCATGTGTGTTCTTTTGTGATTGGGTCATCTCACTCAGGATATTTTCTTGCTCCATCCATTTGTCTAAGAATTTCATGAGCTCATTATTTTTAATGGCTGAGTAGTACTCCATTGTGTAAATGTACCACATTTTCTGTATCCATTCTTCTGTTGAAGGACATCTGGGTTCTCAAACATCTGGAGTGGGGGCTATCCCAAAACATGCAGCCTGTATATGGAGTATGGTCTTCTAAAAAAAAAAAAAAACAGTTGTTCAGTTATTCATGGAATATTATTTTTTTATATCTCTTGTATTCAGTTTGCAACTACTTCATTGAAAATTTTTGTATGTATATTCATGAGGGATACTGGACTATAACATATATATTTTTGTTGGGTTTACACTTGATTTCACTATTTCAATATTATTTGCTTTGTGAAGGAGCTTATTGTGGTTCTGAATTTTTTTAAACATAACTCAAAATGTATTGCTTGTTTGAAGGCTCTATAGAATTCTTGTATAAGTATATCTGACCCTTGGTATTTTGCTTGTTTGTTTCTTTTCATTTTATTCTGTTTGAATGCTTTTTAAATTTTTTTGATTTGCTGAAAATAAAAATTAAAAAAAAAAAGTAAAAAAAAAAAAAAAGAAAGCAGAAAACAAGAAAGATCAAATGGGTCCTAGCTTACCATGTTGTCCCTGCCCTGACTGCAGGTCAAGAAAATGTACATCCTGACAAATGTGACAGTCACACTGGAGAGCATAAAATAAAAGAGAACAAAGGAGACATCTCCTAACACTAGAAAGAAAACTACTAATTTTATAATATTTTTCATAGTTTCATACTTTAAAATAATTGCATCATATACCCAATTCCCTTTCTTCCTTCCCATCTCTCCCCATGTACCCATACGCTCTTTCAAATTCATGTAATCTTTTTCTCTCTATCATTGTTACATATGAGTATCTAAACATGAATTGAACAATGAAAACACCAATGGACATGCCAACACAGAAAGAAGAAAATTTGTAGGGCTTCAAACATAGACAAAGGATTACAAGCAACTAAGGAATGCTGAAAACAGGAGAAGTGGTCTGTCCCATAGAATTTCCCTACAATTTCTTAACCAATACCACATTCTTTCTGAGATAGTCTTACATTTAGTTCAGTCTTCCCTTGAATACACAACCCTCCTGAATTGACTTCTGCAGAGCAGAGATGACAAGATGGTATAATGACATTAAGTTTAAATAGACCACTTTTGGAATTGTATGCAACAATATTTATTACATTTTAAAATATTTATACTTTATCCAGAGTTCCACTTTTGATGAAAGTACTAAAATCAAGAGTTTGAAAAGAGGTGTCAAATGTTTTAGCATTATCTATGTAGATAAAAATTGGAAAGACTTGATGTTCTGGCTAGTTTTATGTCAACTTGATACAAAATAGGCATCTGAAAGGAGCAAATATCACTTTCAAAATGCTACCATAATATCAGGCTGGATTCAAACCTGTAGGGTATTTTCTCAATTAATGATGGATGTGAGAGGGTCCAGTCTGTTGTGGATAATGCAACCCCTGGATTGGTGGTCCTGGGTTCTATAAGGAAGCAAACTGTACAAGTCAATAAAAGTAAATCAATAAGTAGCGCTCCTCTGTGGCAGAGCTCTGCCTTAGCTCCTGCTTCCAGATACCTGTCCTGTTTGAGTTCCTGCCTTGGCTTTTGGCTTCCTACAATGGACTATGCTATAGGATGTGAAAGCCAAATAAATCCTTCCTCCCGAGTTACTTTAAGATATTATTTATTTAACTAATGCAATCCATACTGACATCGACTTTTCTTCTTCATATTTTTCCACTTCCCTCCACCTTCCCTCCCCTGTAGATCTACTACATTCCCCAGTCTCCCCCAGAAAAGAACAGGCTTCCCAGGGACATCAATCAAACATGCCACAAGCAAGATATAATTAGACCAGGCAAACCCTTCACATCAAGGATGGAAAAGGAAGACCAGTAAGAAGAAATGGGTCTCCACAATAGATAAAAGAGTCAGAGATCCCCGCTGTGAGATTTTCCTGTCGTGTCCGACTTGACCAGCAATTAAGACACACATGACTGGACTCGTTGGATCCTTTTCAGTCAGCTTTATGGCAGGAACCACTCTT
This sequence comes from Mastomys natalensis, assembly GCA_021653895.1. Taxonomy (NCBI): domain Eukaryota; kingdom Metazoa; phylum Chordata; class Mammalia; order Rodentia; family Muridae; genus Mastomys; species Mastomys natalensis. The sequence goes on along the minus strand of JAJTUV010003798.1, from coordinate 27,131 downwards.
GACTTATGGACGACGGGACAGGGATGGGGACAGGGACAGGGATGGGGACGGGGACTGGGACCAGGATGGGGATGGGGACCCCCAGCAGCAGAAACGAGCTGCTTATATATCTTCCCAAGGAGGGCTGGGTGACATGTTCTCTCAGGATAGGTTAAGCTGCCAATACCTCATTAGCATAAGCCCGCTAGGGAGGGGCAGGAGGCCGCATGCACAAAGGACTTGTTTACCAGTTTAGCTGAGCTGGCCACGCTGGAAGCCAGCTGCCTACATTGACAGGTGCTAGTCATACGACTTTGCAACTGTCCCAGGTGCTATCTTAAACACGCTGCCTACATTTTCCCACAACCACCAAGCCAAGAACCATAACTTATGGGGCTGAAGAGATGGCACAATTGTTAAGACCCAGATGCTTTTACAAACGGTCAGGGTTCAATTCCCAGAACTCACATTGGCAGCTCACTACTGCCTGTTAACTCTAGTACTGGGAATCTGACAACCCCACCTAGACATACACATGTAGGCAAAACAACAGCATAGTGCACATTAAAAAATACATCAAAAGGATTGAAGAAGCAATGGATCTGAAGGAGAAAGGAGGGGTAGTGGGAGAAGGGGAGAAAGGAGAGGCTGTGATCAGTATGTATAGTATGAGAGAAGTATAAATTTAAAAAAAATGAATTAAATAAATAAACAAAAGAAGCCAGATAGCCTGATGGATAAGGCATTGGCCTCCCAAATTGCTTTTGATCATGATGTCTCACTACAGAAATAGGAACTCTAAACAATACAGTTGTATATTAGTTAAAATTTTTAAGAAACTTATGTCAAAATATTTTAAGTAGCATAAAAGTAACTCTTTAAAAAAATTAATTAAGCCTGTATCTATCAAAGATAAAGATGTACTGAGATCAAAGAAACAAAATAACTCTAAAATAAATTTCTATTTTCTACTTAAGAAAGAACAGAGATTATGAAGGCTACATTCCACTATGGATTGACATGTGATAAATCAAGCAATGGCATTTACAGGCTAATTCCAAATGAACATGGGTAAATCCTGAGGGCACAGTGAATACATTTTGCTATTGTTAAAGGTATGAGCTTGAAAATACAGATGTAAACATAATTAAATTTGGTTACTTTCTTTCTATGCTCTTCACGTTTCCTCTTTTTTGCATTGCCTGAGAATGATGCAGCCAATGCCCTAACAAGATGCTGACTCTTAGAGTTTTAAAATTCCATATCCAGGGCCCTGTCAATAAATTCCTAGTTATTACAACTACTGAGACTTTTGCATCCTGTTAGAGCAGCAAAAAAAGTTGAACTCTGATAACCAATATGTTATTGTTTTTCTCAAAACTATAGGAAACATTATTAAAGAAGGATTAAGATTAGCACTTTCTTTTATTAATTTTTTAAATTTTATTTAATTTGATAAAAATACATACTTTCATATTTTATATTGATGAGTAAAGTCACTATTGAAGGAGAATATATATAAATAGACAGGGAGGTCAAAGGCTTAAGGGTCACAGATTTGCAAGCCATGAATTTGGGGTCACTGTCCACCTCAGAGAAAAATGAATAGTCAATTTATAAGTCATTACAATGGACTTTTAATCACATTTGACCCAGATTGATATGCTTTCTGTGTCAATAACCTTTCCTAATATCTTCCGATACCCCTTTTGCTTTATTTTTTCTCAATGGATGCTTTTATTCAGTGTGTTTTGCTAATTTATTCCTTTGCACGTTAATATATTAATTTGGAAAGCCCAAGAGGTCAAATGTGATTCTGTATCATTTGTATGTAGAGCATGATCTCATCTAGCCTCTATTTTATTTACTTTCTCTCATCAATCCAGAGTTGATTATTATAGTCACGATCTCTGATATTATGCTTAGGCTTCTATACAACTTTGCCTTTACTGAACTTTTACAAAAATATTAGTTTATTAGTTGTACATAGGTGTGCATGTATTTATATATATATGCATGTATGTATGTGTGTCATAAACAATGTCTTGCTCATCTCAAGTGCTATAGGATAGATACCAAAATCCTAAGTACCATGCATTAGAAAACTTCCTTCAAGCTGTTGGTCAAGGTAGGTTTAGTAACAACAAAACCAATACAGTCTATTGCTGTTGGCTTTGGTTGCCTCCCAGATGTGAAAGGTAAGTAAATTTCTATTTCTGAAGACACATTTTGGATACTGGTCTTATATGATTCCAGCTGAACTTAACCTGAAAACACCCTTTCAGGGGTCTAGTTTCTACAGTAACAGAAAATACTATACAATCTGCCAAAGAAGTGAAGCAATAAATACCTCTAATAATCTGTGGCACCTGTGAAACACAATGACCAGAATGATAAGGTATCCTTCCTGACAGCTAATGGCATCAGAAAGAGGTAGAATTGGCTTCTTTGAGAGATGACACCCCTGGATTGGTTATCCAATAAAAAATGATCAGAACTGAAAAATAATACACCCAAGCAACAAAACAGACTGAGTTTCCATATGCGCTCTTATATCTGTTCATTCTGTCCCTTGCTCTTCACAAATGGTTCCCCTAGCTTCTAAACTCCAAACATGTTATGGAACAAAGCAAGTGAATTAGCAATTTGGAGACTTCCCTTTGTCTAGCAGTGCTCTTGCTACACATAGCTATCTGGCAAGGTTTTAAACTTCTTTATGCCTTTGCTCTGGCCTTATTTTCACTCTGACACTTTCTGTGACATAGCACACAATTTAGTGTTTCACTTTTTCTGCTTGTACTTTTGGCAGAATTGTAAACCAAATCACATTGTTCTTCATGTTCATTATTTTTACTATGGAGTTTAAAAGATCACACACATTTTCATACTTATTACCTTTATTTGTTATTATAAAACCCATGAAGTGGAATGTAATTTTTTTTTCTCAGAACAGATATACTAGTTTAGTTCTTTGCTATGTTCCTAGTCTATATAATGATGACTACTTCATAATAGAAACGAGGATATTTTAGATAGATGGATTGATAGATGGAAAGATAAGTAGATGGGTAATGGATGGATGGGTTGGTGAATATAAAGATGGATTAATGAAAAGAACAAAGACAATATGAGGCAATGTTTGCTTGCAATGTTAATAGATTCAAGCTCCTTGCAAAAATGAAAAGATTAGGAAAAGATACAATGTTTTCATTATGAACTCATAAATTAGTAGTATTATTTAAACATTACAAATCACTATTACTCAAATTAGAATTGGAGTACTTCTTGGAGCAAAGGTTATTAAGTAGATAGTAGAAAATAATTTTACCTTAGTCTAAAAACTTATTTCTCCTTATTTTATACATTTAAGTCATTTTCCAGACTTCCTTTAGACAAAACAGTATTATAAAAAAGTTGAGTTGGAATGTATATATCTCTGTGTATGTCTTAAATTGCATCCTTCTCAATATTTTTGACATTAAAAAAGAAAAGAAAATAGTATAGCAAACATTTTGTAAAAATGGACTAACAGAGAGGAAATGTTTTAAAGTTATTCTTATATTTGATATTTTATTTGAATTTTATTGAAGTGGAATATTTTCTTCCTGATCAAGAGTTTTACACAGTGACAGTTAACAGATTGTTAGCTTAGTATATAATGAACTGTGTGACTGATGCAAAAGAAATTATCTCATATCTGATTAAAATCACCTTATGCTTGTTTTGTAGTCCTACTTACAAAAAGTGTAAACTTACAATGTCAGTTAGAATAAGTCATCAAAAAATAGAACTATAGCATTTCTGTCCATCAACAATTTCAAATTCAAAACTTAATGTATTTAATTTGTCCATGTAATTAGTTCTATGTACTCATTTATACTCATAAAATTTCTGTCATATAAGAAAAATAACAGGGGCAGGAGAGACAGATCAGTAGTTAAGAGCAGTGTTTGCTCTTCCAGAGGACCTGGGTTCAATTCCCAGCAACCACATGATAGCTCAGAAAGTTGCAGAGGATCCAATACCCTCACATAGACATATAAGCAGTCAAAATACCAATGTATGTAAAATAAATAATTTTTAAAAAAGAAAAGAAAGACAACAACTTCTTAAGGAAGGTTGAAAGTGCATAGAGTGTGTGCTAAGCCCTCCACATGAATTAATAATTAAGAAAGTTTCCAAGAGATTGACCTACAGTCCAATCTGATTGATGCTTTTCTCAGTTAAGATTCATTCTTCTCAGTACCCTAGCATGTGACAAGTTTATAAAATCAAATCAGCGAAAGTGATTCCTAGACAACTTTACAGATAATTACATTAAACCAGTAAGCTATCTTCTCTGATTTATTCTTAAGCTCTCATGTTAGTATCACTATATTAAACCACATTAACTAGCTTTTCAGTCTGCCTTCTGCTGGGGCAGATCATCAACTTATCTGCCCCTCTGAAGCCCTCAGTGTCTGAAGGACTCCCAGGAGATCTGCTGCACACAGGGCAATGGGTAATGGACCCTCCCAAATAATATACCTTATTCTCAGAAACTCATGGTAACTTCTCCAAAACTGACCATATAATCAGTCACAAAACAAGATACCTCAACTGATACAAGAATATTGAAATAGCCCCATGGATCTTATCAGATCACCATGGACTAAGGCTTAGAGCAAATACTCAGGTGACAGTTGGAGAAAGAGGAACACTCCTCCATTGCTAGTGGGATTGCGAAATGGTACAACCATGCTGTAAATCAATCTGGAGGTTCCTCAGAAAATTGAAAACAGATCTGTTGGGCCATGGAAGGGCTGCCATTGGCCTGGAAAACCCTGAGATTGCAGGTGTGGCCACGCCCCAAAAGCCAGGCCCCAGACCTGCCCTCTCCATTTCACCTGTACCTTTAAGTCATGTAAGACACGGGTAAGACACAGGTAAGGGACGTGCCTAAGAGCCCTCTGCCTTGAGATTTGCATATTAATGAGGCCAGGGGATGTAGGTAATTAAGTTTTCCCCTCCCTAACTCCTCCCCTTGATACCCCCAATATAAAGAAACCCCTCCTGTGGAGAAAGAGGAACACTCCTCCATTGTTGGTGGGATTGCAAGATGGTGCAACCACTATGGAAATCAGTCTGGTGGTTCCTCAGAGAATTGGATATATCACTACCTGAGGACCCAGCTATACCACTTCTGGGTATATATCCAGAAGATGCTCTAACACATAACAAGGACATATGCTCCACTATGTTCATAGCAGTTTATTTATAATAGCCAGAAACTGGAAAAAACCCAGATGCCCTTCAACAGAGGAATGGATACAAAAAATGTGGTACATTTATACAATGGAATATTGCTCAGCTATTAAAAACAATGAATTTGATAAATTCTTATATAAATGGATGGAACTAGAAAATATCATCCTGAGTGAGGTAACCCAATCACAAAAGAACATACATGGTATTCACTCACTGATTATTGGATTTTAGCCCAGAAGCCTGAAATACCCAAGATTCAACCCACAGACCACAAAAAGCTCATGAAGAATGATGACCAAATAGGGGAGCCTTCAGTCCTTCTTAGAAGGAGTAACAAAATACTCAAGGATGCAAATATGGAGACACAGTGCAGGACAGAAACTGAAGGAGGGACCGTCTACAGACTATTCCACCTGGATATCCATCCTATGTGCAGTCACCAAAGGTAGAGGTTGATGTGGATGTCAGGATGTACATGCTGACAGGAGCCTGATATAGCTGTCTCCTTAGAGGTCTGCAAGAGTCTGACATACTCAGAGGCAGATGCTCACGGCTAACCATTAAACTGAGCATGGGGTTCCCAATGGAGAAGATAGAGTGAAGGCTGAAGGAGTTGAGAGGATTCGGGACACCATGAGGAAAGCAACAATCCCAACCAACCAGAGCCCCCAGGGTCTAAACCACCAGCATGGGAGCACTTAGGGAGGGACCCATGGCTCCAGCTATATATGCAAGGGAGCTATATATAAGTGGAAGAAGAGATCCTTGGTCCCATGAAGGCTGGACATCGTGGAGGGGGGATACTCGAGGGTGGGGAGGTGAGGTACGGGGGAGGGTGGGTGGGGTACACCAAAGTGGAGGCAGGAGGAGGGGGGAAGGGATAGTGAGTTCCTGGGAGGGAGGGGGAAATGGGTAAGGAGAGAACATCTGAAATGTAAAAAAATTTTCCAATAAAAAAAAAAAAAAGAAAAGAAAATATCATCCTGAGTGAGGTAACTCAGACCCAAAAAGACATGCATGGTATGTACTCATAATAAGAAGATATTAGCCCAAAAAGTACAGAAAACCAAGGACACAATCTGCAGAATTCAAGAAGGTTAACAAGCTGAAGTGCCCTAGTGAGGATGCCTCAATCTCATTTGGAAGTGAGAAGAAAGCAATCATGGGAGGCAGAGGGAGAGAAAGACCTGAGTGGAAGAGTGGACAGGGAGTGGAACAGGGGAATATGATCAAGTATTGGGAGGACAGGAGCAAAGCCCTGAGGACCTTCAAAAAGAATGGAAACAAGTACCTTTGGAGGTAGGAGTTGGGCGGACCCTCTAGAATGTGTCAGACATCTGAAAGGTGAGAGCATCTCAGAACTCAAAGGGAGGGATCTTAGATGAAATGCCTTACAGTGGAGAGAGGAAACTTGTAGAGTCTACCTCCAGTAGAAAGACAGGGCATCAAGTGGAGGGATGAAATTGCTATTCCACAGTCAAAAATTCTGACCCAGAATTGTTCCTGTCTAAAAGAACTGCAGGGGAAAAAAAATATAGAAAAGACTGAGGGAAAGGAGTTCCAGAGACTGATTCAAATTGGGATCCAGCTCAAGGGGAGGCTCAAAGGCCTGACACTATTACTTATGATATGCTTACAGACAGGGGCCTAGCATGGCTGCTCACAAGAGGCCCTACAAGCAGCTGACCAAGATAGAAGCAGATATCTACACTCAACCAGTGGACAGTAGTTGGGAACTCTGTAGTTGAATTAGGGAAATGCTGGAAGAAGTTGTAGAGGATGATGACCACAAAGGAAGACCAGCAGTCTCAAATAATCCAGAACCCCAAGATCTCTCAGACACTGAACCACCAACCAGAAGCATACTCTAGCTGTCAGGAGTCCCTGACCCCCGACACTTATACAGCAGAGGATTGCATTGTCTGTCCTCAATGAGAGAAGACACACATAACCCTTGAAAGACTTGAGACACCAGAGAGTTGGTCGACCTGTCAAGGTAGGGTAGGGTGGGGTGGGTGGGCTGCTTTCGGTGGGATGGGCACATGGGGAGTGTGGAGGAACTGTTAGAGGGTTGGCCAGGAGGGGGATAATGACTGCACTTTAAAAAAAATTAAAGATAATTTTTAGTAGTAGTTACTCAACAAATTGTATTTCAGATAAGGGAAAAGTAAAATTGTTCATACACACTCACAGACACATACACTCACAAATGTAAGAATATCCTTTACAATTTGACCTGCTTTTATTAATAATATTAAAAAGAGTTCATGAAGGCAAAAGAAAACATTGGTAATTGATGACAGGAAGCATTGAAAAGTACAAGACTAATTATTCTGAGATTTTTTAGGGGAAATAGACACTGTTTGATAGCAATGGAAGATGATCATTGAACTCTCAACTCATGTCTTAAATATAGTAAAGCGATTTATTCTATTATAAGCACTTAGTCACAGATGGTAACAGGTCTGATCATGAGACCAATCAAATGAAATAGAGATGGCATCAAATGATAATGGTCAAGGACTAAGAAAACTAAACAAATAAATGATCTTATCAAGGATTAATTTGATTTTAAAGACAAATATAAACTACCAATTCATTCTTTATCAACTTGAGAATTCACCATTGGCACAACTGCCAGGTAAAAACATGCTTCTCTACAATTTGGTGGTCCCAGGTTGAAAATAAAAAACAAAATAAAACCACAAAAACAAATAACTCATTCCTGACATTCCTGATATTAGTAAGTCAGACGGAGGCAAGAGTAACAACCAATGTGAGTCATGTCACAGTGTAGTGACACAGTGACACTATTCAGAAATATTCTTGGAAACACACCTTGTTAAAATGCAAGAAGAACATATTGGATAATGCATTATTCATAATCCTTATTTAAATTTCTTTATAAGAATTATTGTATATTTAATGATTAAATAACACATAAGATGGCGATGTCTATCTCTTAAAATTGCAATATTATATACATGAACGTCCTTATAGAGTACTAAAGCCAAATCTTTTGATTAAAAGAAACCATGGGGAAATCTGTAAGCTCTTTGAAATGTATGCCAAAGGTATTACAGAACTCAAAAAGTCTGTCTTTAATTTAACAAAGCGTTTTCTTGTTTCTTTTGGCTCTAAGCCAATAAAAAAATAATTTTCTTATGTATAACCTATGAGAATATTAATAATGAAAGTGTGTACTTCATTAGTGAAGATTTTTAGAGACATGTTGAAAGAAAAGCTCAACTGGGAATATGGGATTCCAATTTGTATCTCCTAGAATATTTATTGATTAAAGTGATGTCTTCAAAGTAGGTTGCCATGTTGTATTAGGAATGATTTATTTGCATTCAACTAAAATACTCTACATTTATTTACTTGGTTTTTATCTTGATGCTTGTCTTCATTAAAGAGTACAACAACAACAACATCTGAATCTCAACTTTCTCTTCTGTATGAAACCAATGACTCTATTAGATAGATAGAGCTTTTATATGGAACAGAGTAAAGCTAATGTGAAAACTACTGGTGTGCATTAGGAGGAATTACAAATAGAACAACAGCCTACATGACAAACCAGGATTCTCAAAGCAGAATGTACATTATGTATCCCGCAGACCTTTAAAAAGTTGCATGACAGAAGAGAATTCAGAATAATCTAATGAAGTGATAACTAAAAACTGATTCAGTTAAGGAAGAAGCCAGCCAGGAAATTGGCAACCTATATAGGATGACAAGAGTAGGAGGAATTCTAAGATGGGAAAGAAAGAAACATTTATTATAAGTGTTCCCATATTCCTCCTCTGCATGATTTAGCTGTTTGGCTTCATTGGTACATTGTGAATTTTATGAGAAAAATATCTATGCTACTAATCAAAATTCTGTCAACCTGTAAACTGTTATAGGTGATTTTACAAATAAACAGTGTTTTCATTGTTGATAAATACTTCACTCTGTGGAATACATTTGAGAAAAACGTGAATCTAGTATGTTCCCACTATTATTAATCATATTGCAAGTTTCAAAAGAATTACAGTTTAAAGTGAAACTGGAGCTTTGGTGTGTGATCTCTGTTCTTCCCACCAAATTCCTATTATTTACAGAAAAACATGTAGCTCAGTGTTAATTTTTTTCTATTAAATAAAACATGACTATTTGATCCTAAAATCCATTTTCTGTAATGCATGCCCATAAACATTATTTTAGATTTCCATAAGTCTCTTTTTGTTCTTTTTATGTTTGCATTTATTTTCTCTTTGGAACTTTTATATTTTACTACAGACTTAAACAATACTCACAGGACCCAGGCAGAGAAAAATTAAAAATGTGTTATTCTTGCACTAATGATTTATAAGTAAACAGGTACCATATTTAATGTGTCAAAAAAGTTTCTTGATGTTGACTGAATTTAAATGTGTTTTTTTTTCTTAAACTTGATTCACATCATAAATTCATTTAGGCTCTATGTGGGTTTTATATGTTTGGAGCTATACACTTTCTATATAGGACTGTTTTTAAGGGGGTTTGTTGTGCTATTTCATCTATTTTCATTTAACTCCAGTATTAAAAAAATCTTTCTTTATTTATTATTTGACCCATTCATCATTCATTAATGAACTGTTCAATATTTTCAAGTTCACTTGAAAAGAAATGATAAAGAATGATTTACTGTAAATTTGAAGTTTTGTTGCTTTATGGTTACAGAGTTATTTTAATTTTTCTAAGTTTGCTAATATTTGTTTTGTGTTCCATCGTGTGAACTATTTTAGAGAGGCTTCCATGAATAACACAATAAAATATATATTATTTGGTATTTGGATAGAATATTCTGTAGTTATTTGTTAGATATGTTTGATATCTGTTGCCATTTAATTTGACAGCTTCTTTATTTATTTGTTTGTTTGCCTAAATGGTCTATGTTAGAGAAAGTAGAATTTTGGAATCACTGAGAATTATGGATTTAGTGTTTCATTGTAGATTTAATTACAATAAAATATTTTTATGAGACTGGATACATCAGAGTTTTGTACATGTATGTTTGGAATTGTAATATCATCTTGGTTAAGTATTCACTGGATTATAATGAATTTCCCTTCTTTATTCCATAAATATATATGCATCAAACCCTGATGTAACTAATTTTATAACTACTACTGAAAAAATATAAATGCATTTTATTTAAATAAAGTTATATAGTAAGTTATGCATTTTGGAAATATCCTGTGTATTTTTCTACCATCTTTTACTATGTGTGCAGAAAAGCCCTCCCATGTTTTCAACTAGCATTTTAATTCCATTGTATTCTGCTACTTCTCTATCTAGCCTTCATTTTCCCACTCATGCACATTAAGTTTCTCTTTTATTTGCTTACATAATAATCTTTGGTCCTAGGAAGCAGATATGAGGAGAATACGCAGTATTTTTGTTTCTGGTTATAGTTTCAATATTTCCCAGTTTTACTCATTTACCTACAAATTACACAATTTTATTTACATCTGAATATGCATAATATATATGCCATATTTTTACAACTTTTTACCAGTTGTAGAACTTTTAGACTATTTTCATTTTCTAATCATTGTGAATATAACATGGCTGAGTAAGTTACAGTAGAGTTGACTCACTTGGATATATACCAACAAGTGGTATAATTGGGTCATATTGGATAGAAGATATTTTTAACTTTGGGAGAAATTCCCATCCTAGTTTCTAGAGTGGCTGTGCTTGGTTTCAACTATACCAGCATTGAATGATGTAGAGCAGTGGGTCCAAACCTGTTGATCACAATTCCTTGGGATCAAACAACCTTCTCACATATGTTTCATATTAGATATTCAAGATATCAAATATTCACATTATAATTCTTAACTTCAAATTATGGTTATGAAAAAGCAACAAAATACATCTATGGTTGAACATCATGACAACATGTGAAACTGTACTAAAGGCAACAGTATTAGGAAGGTTGAGAATCACTGTTGTATTGCAGAATGTTGCAACTGGGAACAGTGCAGATAAAAAATACTTATGGAGTGCTCAAGCCCAGTGGATACATCTGTGGATATAACATCTGTGCTTAAGGCACAAAGAACATTGTGGAAGAAGTGTCAGAAAAGTTGTAAGAGCCAAAGGATCAGAGAGTTTGCTATAAGAATATGTCTCTCAGAAATGACAAAAACAACATACTAATGATACTACATCATTATGACTTCCTGAACAATACTTGAAGGATGACAACACCAATAGATATGCTAATTCTATTCTTAGGCCAATGTCATATCCTGTCAAGCAGCCCATTTCCTTGTGCTTGGCCAATGTCAGATTCCTGCCAAGCAGCCCCAAAAGCTCTTCTCATCTTCCCTTTTTTATTTCATAAACAAGACTGAGTCTGTCTTAGGTCATTCTGATAAGACTTTTGATAATACATATTCCATGATGGGTAAGGAAGACATTCAAAAGCAATGCACTTCTGTCTTAGGTTGGTAAGGCTCTGTACAGAATCTTACCTATCCTTGGCTTGCCAGCTTGTTAAGTTAATAACTCTGGGGCTCCATTTTCAGGATCAAGCAATGTACTTTGGCTGCCAACATGTTCATGTTGTTGAAGAAAAGCTTTAACACAATGGGCAGGAATAAAATTATTCCCAAGACAAAAAGGACTAGCATAATCAAGCTATATATGCCATTTTTGAAGCTTGACCAAAATAGTGACCTCAGGCCATGGATAATTTTATCTGCAGTATCTACTGCATCAATGCTCAGCAGAGAAACATTCTTGAAATTCATAAGCTCCTTGTGTATCTTTAAAACATCTGAGAGGTGTTACAATTATGCCAAATACACTTCACATGTCATTAAACTTCTTCCTAATTAGAATGACTACCACTGAAAATTGGAGAACTTACCTGAATTCAATGGTATTTGGCATGACACTCAAGATGGCTCCTTACCCTTAAATTCTGAACCTTCCAGTAATTTGAATAGGATAAAGAGCATCAATCTGTTCTTCCAAATGCCTACCTAAATCCTCCGGTTTATTCAACACATTAGTAACATTTTTTGGTAAATGATTAACAAAAGTAGCTGTCTTAACTTCTTTTGTCAGAGCAATTTCAGAAACAGTGATACAAGCAATAAATGTAATTAAAACTGTTATACCAGCAATAATCAAGCCCACTACCCTTTTACTTCTGCTTAAAGTCTGACTCATTTCTTCCAGTACTTGCAAGCTATTTTTAGAATACTAAGGTTCTGTGATACTCACTGCAATAAAACAAAAGCTGGTTGATAGACCTTTATAACTGACATGCCGAATTTCAAAACACAAACACAATTAGAAGGTGTCCAATCAATGCAACTTACATTAAATACTGTAAAATAAACAAATACAAAAGTATTTTTAACTTGACAATTAAAAGAGCCTTAACACATGTGCTAACACCTGTTCAAAACAGTGTTTGCATATGGTGATTGCTTCTGAGAGGGAACTTTAGGTGGGTCAATATCTGGATGGTCTCTCCTCCAGTTTCTGCTGCACACATTGTCTCATATTTGCTCCTGTGTGTATTTGTAACTCCTTCTAAGGACCGAAGCATCCATACTATGGTCTTTTTTTTTCCTTGGGCTTCATATGGTCTGTGAGTTATGTCTTGAGTATTGTGAGATTTTGGGATAATATCCACTTATCAATAAGTGCATACCATGTGTGTTTTTTTGTGATTGGGTTATCTCACTCAGGGTGATATGTTCTAGTCCCATCCATTTGCCTAAGAATTTCATGAATTCATTGTTTTTGATAGCTGATTATTACTCCATTGTGTAAATGTACATTTTCTATATCCATTCCTCTGTTGAAGGACATCTGGGTTCTTTCTAGCTTCTGGCTATTATAAATAAGCTATGAACATAGTGGAGCATGTGTCCTTGTTATATGTTGGAGCATCTTTTGGATATATGATCAGGAGTGATATAACTGGATCCACAAGTAATATTACACCCAATTTTCTGAGGAACTGCCAGACTGATTTCCAGAGTGGTTGTACAAACTTACAATCCCACCAACAATGGAGGAGTGTTTCCTCTTTCTCCACATCCTCGCCAGGATCTGCTGTCATTTGAGTTTTTAATCTTAGCCATTCTGACTGTTGTGAGGTGGAATCTCAGGGTTGTTTTGATTTGCATTTCCCAGATGATTAAGGATGTTGAACATTTCTTTAGGTGCTTTATGGCCAATTGATATTCCTCAGTTGAAAATTCTTTACTGAGCTCTGTACTCCATATTAAATGGGGTTATTTGATTGTCTGCAGTCTAATTTCTTGAGTTTTTAGGAAATTTGGGATATTAGCCCTCTATTGGATGTAGGATTGGTAAAGATATTTTCCCAATCTGTTGGTTGCCATTTTGTCCTATTGACAGAGTCCTTTGCCTTACAGAAGCTTTGCAATTTTATGAGGTCTCATTTGTCAATTCTTGATCTTAGAGCGTAAGCCATTGTTGTCCTGCTCAAGAACTTTTCCCCTGTGCCCATGTGTTCTAGGCTCTTCCCCACTTTCTCTTTATTAGTTTCAGTGTGTCTGGTTTTATATAGAGGTCCTTGATCCACTTGGACTTGAGTTTGGTACAAGAATATAAGTAATGGATCAATTTGCATTTTCGTACATGCTGACCTCCAGTTCAACCTGCACCACCTTTTGAAAATGCTGTCTTTTTTCCCACTGTATGGTTTTATCTCCTTTGTCAAAGATCAAGTAACCATAGGTACTCGGGTTCATTTCTGAGTCTCCTATTCTATTCCATTGTTCTTCTTGTCTATCTCTGTACCAATACCATTCAGATTTATCACTACTGCTCTGTAGTACAGCTTGAGGTCGGGGATGGTGATTCCTCTAGATGTTCTTTTATTATTGAGAATAGATTTTGCTATCCTGGGTTTTTTGTTATTACAAATGAATTTGAGAATTGTACTTTCTATCTCTGTGAGTAATAGAGTTTCAATTTTGATTGCATTAAGTCTGTAGATTGCTCTTGGCAAGATGGACATTTTTACTATATTAATCCTGCCAATCTATGAGCATGGGAGATCTTTCCATCTTCTGAGATCTTCGAATTTGTTCTTTAGGGACTTGAAGTTCTTATTGCTTGGTTAGATTCACACCGAGGTATTTTATACTATTTGTGACTATTATGAAGGGTGTCATTTCCCTAATTTCCTTATCTATTCTATATAGTACTTGAAGTCCTAGCCAGAGCAATTAAACAACAAAAGGAGATCAAAGGGATAAAAACTGGAAAGAAAGATGTCAAAATATCACCATTTTTTAGTTTTATTTTCATTATCGCTAAGAAAATTGTATTGCAATATATATAAAAATTATTCATATATCTCTTGTTGGGTATCTATGTTAATTCTACTTCCTTGCTTTTGTAAATAGTGGAACATTAACATGGAATATGAACTACTGTAGTGTATAAAGTTTTCTTGATATATGCTCAGTAGTGGTATTATAAGGTCATATAGTAGCTCAAATTTTAAGTTTTAAAGAAACCTACATATTATATCCATAAATGCCTTACCATTTTACATTACCACAAGCATTGAATATGTTCTCTTTACCATAAAATTTTAGTATTACCATAATCATTATAATATACTAATTTCTGAACTTCTTTTAAATAATATATGTATTTATTTTACTTTACATCTCTGAGATGAAAAGTTCATTAATTTTTCTATAAAACTAGAATTTTTATAATAAGAAATTTAAAGTTCTAGTAAAATGCAATAAGAAATTTTATATCATGTTTTAAACATAGCGAGGTTACTATTGCTGTGTAGAATTTAGATGACTGTAATAGATTATATGTACAGGAAACAATATATTCATTATATATCATAACATATATAGTCTTTCCCAGGGAAGAACATACCAGTGGTTATATCAAGTGATCAGTCATGAAAATATATAGAGAGTCATTATACAAATGAGAAAGTTGTACTTAACAACCAACATAGGAATGTGTATATATATGAGACTGAAATGAGGTCATCCGCTTTGCTTGTTTACTTTCAGAGGTATTTCATAGGCCTCTTCTGCTATTTTCTAAGTGGGATTTTCAGTAATAACCAAAGTTATTTTACCTATTTCTATTCATTCATAATAAGAGTTATGAGAAGCAAATTATGATAACTGACATATTTTAAAGTCAGCAATTAGACACAATTTACTTTTAAGCAGCTTATGAGATAGGGTGCCTTCACCCCTTTCCCACCCACTATTGTAATATTTCTCAACTGATTTTATGTAATTTGTGTAAGAGCCTAGTAATATGTGAAAGTGTGCTGTACTTATTTCACACAAAGAACTTAGAAAGTTTTTTTTTTCTTTTCAAGTAATTTATAGTAAAATATAATATAACCCACTCAAATGCAGTGAATTAATAGAGGATAGAGTAGACATAATATTTGGACTGTTTTTCTTAATATTTAACTTTATTAAAATTTAAGTTTGTTGGGTTGCTTTCCTAATCTTTAAATGAATTTTCTTTTGGTATCTTTTGCTGGTTGCAAGTAAATATTTATTCAAATACATTTTCTAAAGTGATATTGATGGCATTCTATTGAGTTATACATAATATGTCTTAAAGCCATTATTGTTTAAGCTATAAGTCTTAGAGTTTCTATGGCTGTTATGAAACATCATGACCTAAAGCAAGTTGGTAAAGAAAGGACATATTTGTCTTCCATTTCAACACTAGAAGCCTACACTGAAGGAATTATGAACAGGAACTCAAACAGGGCAGGAACCTGAAGGCAGGAGCTGATGGAGAGGCCATGAAGGAGTGCTGCTTACTGGCTTTGTTCTCCTGGCTTTCTCACCCTGCTTTCTTATACTTCCCAGGACTACTAGTCCATGGGTGGCATCACCCACAATGTGCTGGGCCTTCCTTTATCAATCACCAATTAAGAACATATCCTACATCTGGATCTTATGGAGGCATTTACTCAGTTGAGGTCCCCTTCTTTCAGATGACTCCAACTTGAGTCAAATTAATACAAATCTAGGAAGGACAGGGCATCTAAAAATAGGTGACAATGGGAATAAATGTCATATTTTATACAAAGAATAAATTGTAGATTGTCTTCAAAAGTATGAGATGAACATGTTACTATAATCCTTAGAGTTTTAGAAAGAAGACAAAAATACATACTGGAAAAGACAGCATCGTCAACAAATGGTGCTAGTCAAACTGTTTGCTTGCATGCAGAGAAATCCCAGTCAATCCATTCTTATCACTCTGCACAAAATCCAACATAAGATCAGATACATTGAACCTAATAAAAAGAAAGTGAGTAACAGTTTTAAACTCAATGATGCTGGAAACTACTTCCTGAAAAGAGCACCATCAGCAAGGCATTAAGATCAACAATTCAAAAATGAGACCTAATAAAACTAAAAAGCTTCTTTATGGCAAAGACACCAAAATTCATTTAAAATAAGGGGGACAACCCCTTATTTTAGGAAGAGTTTAGACTAGGAAGGGTTTTTTTTACCAACTGAGCATCAGATAGAGGACTAATATCCAAAATACATAAAGAAATTTAAAACCAGGATATCAAGAAAACAAATATTCATGTAAAATATGGGGTACAAATCTAAACAGATTTCTCAAAAGAAGAAACGCAAATGGTTGAGGAACAGTTAAAGAACACTTCAACATCCCCAGTCTTGATAGGAGGGGAAGAGGGAGAAGAAACCACAATCAAAAAGTATTGTATGGGAAAAATCTTTTTTTTTCTTTTTTCTTTCTTTCTTTATTCTTTAATCTTTTTTATGTCCAGACCTTATTCCCCTCCTGGTCCACCCTCTGACTGTACCACTTCCCATACCTCTTCCCTACCCTGTCTCCAGAATGATGTGCACACCCCCCACCTCCACCCCACCAGACCTCCCCACTGCTGGGGCCTCAAGTCTCTTGAGCATCTTCTCTGAGTCCAAAACTGGCAGTTTCTGTTTGTATATATGTCGGGGGCCTCATATCATCTGGTTATGCTGCCTGGTTGGTGGCTCAGTGTCTGAGAGATCTCAGGTTACAAGTTACTTAAGACTCTGGTCTTCCTATAGGATTCTCCTCCTCCTCAGCTTCTTCTAGCTTTTCCTTAATTCAACCATAAGGGTCACTAGCTTTTGTCAGTTGGTTGTGAGTAAATATCTGACTCTTCAAGCTGCTTGTTAGTCTTTCAGCCTGTGGGTCACTGCCCACTTACCAAACATTTATCTTAATAAATATTTAGTACAATTTATTTATAACAGTAGATACTTTATAATTCTGAAGTAACAATGAAAAGAATTTTATGGTTTGGCATTACCACAATATAAGGAAATGTGTCACAGGGTCATAGCATAGGAAAGTTGAGAGCCACTGGTATAATGAATATGGGCTCATTCTCTCCCACTGAGGCCAGATAAAGCAGTCCACTTAGGCATGGGATGCACAGTCAGGCAGGCAACAGTTCAGGGACAGACTCTGCTCCAGTGGCTGTGGCATTTATATGAAGACTAAATTGCTTGTAGGGCTAATATAGGGGTGTAAAGAAATAAATTAATTAATTATAAAAAGAATATGGGCTACTTTGCTTCTTCTGCATTTTTGGGAGCCAACAAAAGTTTGTTAAATCAAAATTAGTTCAGCTTCATTAAATGCATTTAAGATAGACTTCCTTATATTATTTTATCGGGGAAAATCTTACAATAAATATCTATTTGCCAATTGAAAATTTAGTGTTAAACTCTGACAAAATCATATTGAATTTAATTCTAGTTCATAATCAGATTTTCAACTCTCGTTAAAATTTGTGGCAATTACATATTTCCTATTTCTCCTGGGACAAAATTTCCTAATCTCTTTCTATGAAATTGTCCTTTCAGTAATAAATTTATTGCATATTATTGCCATTTTTTACTAAAGTACTGGTGACCTTTCTTGTACAATCCTAATGCTTATAATTTCTATTTCTTTTTATTTTAATATATTATTCATTATTAGTGAGTAATTCCTCTATCCAAATTACTTTGTCCAAGCATTTGTAATCTTTTCAGTTTAGTTGCTTTCTAAATATTTATTCATCTCATTTTTTGACATTCAATTATTTTTAGTTATTTAAGTTATTGCATTTATGAGCTCTTTCATTGTGAATGGAAGCATAAAATGATTTTTGAGTACTGACTATAAGAAAGCCCTAGTAATTGTTAGTGGCCTCAGACAGCAATTCCATTATTCTTTATATCATCATAGCAACATTTCACTGTACCTTTCTAAGTGTAAACCTCAAAGCTTTTCATGTTACTGAACTCCCAGGTCTGAACCTTTCATGTTTTATCTTTCATGTGATACTTCCTGAGGGAATTGGGTACCAAATTACCAATTATGTTCTTTTATCATGCCTATCATAAGAACTAAAGTTGATAGATCTGGTATCTCTAAGGCAGCATGACTTAACCATTCCTGTTTTTAAGGGCCCCGCTGTACCTTCCTGTCTCTAATGTTCACACATTGAGATGGATTTGGCATGACTTCAGCATCGTGATGTATAACAACCATAATCATCCCAGAGTCACCACAGCCTATTTTCTCACACATTTTCCTTGCTAAAATTATGAGAACTACATTGGTACATGAGACTTCATGACCACAGCCAAGTACTGTCAACACCAGAAATATATCTGAAATTTTGACACTGGGCTGATACAGCCCTGATAAAATGGAGTGTAGATTAAGTTATTTTTGTCTAAATTGCTGTATATGTGCCTTCCCTCTGAGCATTGTGAAGAAGCCTTGGTTTTACCTCCTTTTTGACTATGACTATGTCCCTGACAAATGTATTCCATCCAGTTCTGGATAAAGTTGCTTCTCTTTGGTTTCTATTCATTTTGTATGTATAGTGGTAAGCTCTGCAGAACATTAATTCAGAATATATGGCATCTATATGGTATGCTTTATTCAATATCTTTTGACACAATGCTTAGAAACCTCAAAATTATTTTGAATCAAACACAACAGACTTGCTTTATTTTATAATACAGAATAATATCTGAAAAAATATATTGAAAATCTATGTGTGTAACTAGATTTCTAACCTGGATCTGAGTTACAAAATGAAATTATTTTAAAAGTGCCTGCTTCTTATACTTGTGTGTATATATTTATTTTCAAAATTAATTGGATTAAGTAAAATTAGTGGAATAATGTTTTCTAGATATTTTTATTTCCATTCCTGTAGTACATTTATGAACTTTTCTGTCTTTATTTTGCTAACATGAATGAAAAGAATTCACTTTATACAGTATTGAAATTGAAAACTATAATGGAAATAGGAATATGTAAGTATATGAATATTCTTGTACATGTGATATGCATATACATATATATACACATGTACACATGCACATACACATACATGTGTATCACATATATATGATATATATCAAATATACATATATATGGGCATTAATATGTACAAATAGTACATCTGAAAATTTTTTATTTTTCCAATGCCAATATTCAAATCATAGAATGACTTCAGATTTATCAGATAAATTGAACATAAAATTCATTTTTTCTGGGCAGTGGTGGTGCCCGTCTTTAATCCTAGCACTTGGGAGGCAGAGGCAGGTGAATTTCTGAATTCGAGGCCAGCCTCATCTACAGAATGAGTTTCAGGACAGCCGGGGCTACACAGAGAAACCCTGTCTCCAAAAAAACAAAACAAAACAAAAAAAGAGTATAAAATTCGTATTTTATCAAACCAAAAATCATATAGATATTTGTGTAATGTTATTTCCTTCTATATATCCCCACATATTCACCCTTTATTATATAAAAGGTTCAATCAACAATAGTTGATAGCAATAATTTCTGGTTTTTCTACAATATACTTTTATTATTTTTGAATAGAGTTATAAAAATGTTTACTCCAGTGCTGCACCACAGTGCCATCTCACATCCCATGTCTGTCACATTCTATGATTTAACATTTCTTCTTGTGTTTTATTTAATCTTAGCTGTGTTATAATCATGACTTATAAGTATATAAAATTCACTGCTAATATTGCCAGTAAGAGGCCACACTGAGTGATTGACCTAGAAATTAAATGAAAAGTGATTGTAAACAGTGAAGTTGGAAAAGCTACATGGTTACTGCTGGTGAGTAAGGCATGACCCATCCTGCAAGAACTACAGTTGTGAAAAACAAGAGCAAAGCATCATTTTCAATGAAGGCAAGTAGGCAAACAAAACTTCTGGAAGGGTTTATTTCATATGTGATGAAGGCTCCAATGTTTGGTTCTATAATCAAAATGTGTCTCTAGTACTGTAGTACTGTGACTCCTATAAGTGAGGCAGAATGCTAATATGTTCCTGACTTTACTGTTCCTCTGTATGAAATTAAACCAGGGAAGAACACTTTATGTGAAAATGCTGTAAGTTTGAAGTCCTGATGTGACAGGAGTTGAAGAAACCCCAGTTAACATATTTGAGAAGCAAAATAATTTTCAAGAAGAAATCCATGATACTGAAGAATCTTCTGGCCCTTAGAACCTGCTGCCTTAAAATATTTTCATTCAAGAGGCCAAGTCAATGTCAAGGTTCAAGGTAAGGAAAAGACACACATTCCACATTGTAAACAGTGCTTCCTTCACACTACAAACACAAGACCTCTCTATCTTCTTTTATCTTTCACCTCAGTGACCTTTCACCTCAGTGAAGTGAGAAATCTTAAGCTCAGCAGCAAACATGAGCTGCAAGTGTCCTGTAAGAACAAGGAGAAGCCATGTGTGGCTCATCTGTTCTTTCAAATCATACTTCTAAATTAGTAGGTCAGTGAAATTTGGCAATACTATGACTAATGACTAATGGCATCTTTCATGGTGTTGTTTAGTATTATTACAGTTTCTTAAAATCCACCTAGAAGATTTTACCATCTCAATATCAAAGTGATTTCTCACTCCAAATTTATCTTTAGTGAACAATAAATGCAAGCCTTGTAGCAGTTCTGAAGGTCTACTACTTGCTCAGGCTACCGCTGAATCAGAGAAAGATACTAAGAAAAAGCATGATGTAATTCAAATAAGTCTACAATATGATGAAAGACATCAAGACCCTTAACTCTTTAATACAACTATTCACAGTCAGGTCATTTTTCTCACAAATGTTATATCTTTATTATGTATGGCTGAAATAAAAAATTCAGCCTTTCTTTCACTTACGATTCTAAGATATCATATAGAAAAAAGTAATGAGTGCATATTATATATAAAAGTATATTAAAAAGAAACAAGAGGAAGAAACATGAGTAAAAGGAAAGTTAGTGAGGTATGCATGGGCTGTTGGTTCAATATATACATATACATAATGATGATGTCCTACACCCCAGTCTTTGTCTTCAATCCCTACATTTAAATATGTAATATAATATTATATATATATATAATTTCTGTAAGCTAAAGTATATTCAATATTTAGATGCAAACAGATCTTAATTATTAAGACATGATTATGACAGTCAAAATATCCATGTCTAATGAATACAAAGGAATACATGATAAAATTTAATAGAGCTGAAGTAATATCTTAGAATTATTATCAGAAGAATCATGTATATGTTTTCCCTTTCAGTGGAGCCAACTGCCTGGAACTTACTACAAAGACTAAATTGTCCCCAAACTTATAGAGATCCTCTTGTCTCTGCACCAAAGTTCTGGGATAATAGGCATACATAAGCAATCCTAGAATGAATAAAATAGAGACTTCCAGAAGTAAAATAAATTTTATAAAGGATACTTAATGATATCTGGATGTAAGCAGAAAATAATTGAAATATGAGGACATCCATGGAAAACCATAACAGTGAATGTTCCTATATGATGTTAGTATTTTTTTTATTTTACAAATGATTTATGAGACAAGGGAACCTCTACTGAACACATATAGCATAGAGATGCAATTTGTGATAACTACACAGAGAAGAAAGCAAATTAACCTAGGAGATAAGAATGTTGCACTTTGTTTAGTATAAGTTGTTATCAAATCCAACAGGATTTGGATATTTTTGTATATTAGATGGAATCTGCCTGGTAATAAAAGAAATTATCTGAACAAGAGACAAAGGTAAAACAAATCATTCCCATGAGAATCAATGCAGTCTAAACTGAAGGTAATAAACTTGGAAATGATGAACAAGAAGCCGCAGCCAGAGAATGTTCTAGGCTTTAGTCAATGACCAGTGCTTCACACCCCATTTGGAATCTGCCACATGATGATGTCTCATCCAGAACTACAACATAGGAGAGAATGGTTATTATCATTGGTTCCTCAGCTCTCATATTGAAGAATGTGCAGCTGCTATAGGTATTGGAGAAACTGGGAAGCTTTTTAGCTTCAGAATAATTGTATCATGGCAGTATTCAAGGTGATGGACAAAGAAATAATATCACATGCTTCCTATGTCTTCACATGTGGCAGGTCAGGTATGATGTATGAAAAATTATTTTAGAGCATCAATCAAGCCAGATGAAAAGGAAGAATAAAATCTCCAGCACCTCATGTGACAAATGCAAACTTTGAATTCCCCTACTATTTCATTAACAATATTTAAAATGTATTATTATTATAAAAAATATAGTAAGCAGTGAGGTTAGTATACATATATCCATTTAAGCACAGTTTCAACAATTAAGAGATACAATATTTTACTTTAGGAGTAAGTGTAGAAGAGATTTTTGTTTTGTGGTATTATGGCCATAATCATGTGCACATATAGAATCCTAACCTAATGAGGTAGGCCAGTGCCAAAATGTAAAAAAACTGAAACAAAACTGGGTATGCAGACTGGAAAACCTTATTCTAGAGTCAGGAGCTTATTAATTGACAGTACTTTTTCTGGGTTTCTAATTTCATTGTTCTGTACTAATATCTAATACATGAGTGCTTAATAACTAAGGGAGCAGAATTATGTATAGCACCCTTAAAAGTGGTTCCAATTTAAAAGCCGTCAGCAGACCCTGTGTTTCATTTTTGTACAACCTTTCAATTGTTTATAATCTATATCTCTTTGAGTAGTAGCAGTAGCTTCCAATTTTATCATTAATCTAAAATATGTTTTACCATTTTTATATGCTCAATATTCTCTCATTTAAAAGGCAGAATCATAAAATCTTTGGTGAAGATTATACTTAGAATTTTATCTTATATAAAGCTTAAGTATGTGGCATTATTTAAAGCATAGAAAAAATTCAATGTCATAGAGACTTTCTATGAAATTTTATTCAAGCCTTCCTGAGGCATTTGTAGAAACAGAGGGACTATGAGCATCTTTGCATGCACATTATCTGCACTTGTAACTATTCATCCTCTAAGAATTTATGGCTTTTTAATTTTCCCTAAGAATGTAAGTTTTGCAAATATTCTATTGTTTAAAATAAATCATTTTCTATTTGTCTTTTGGTTCTCACAGTACTTACACCCTTTTAGTTTAACATAAAATTTTAATATATTAGCTTCAGTTTAAAAATATGGATAATCATAATATTATCATGATGGCCCTTTGAGCCATCTTTCAGAACATGTTTAGAAATAAATACCAAATTTATTTTGTAGTTGAAATTTTCATGGTAGAAAAACATAAAAATGATTTGTGATTTATTTTAAAATAGTTTTATCATTTCTAGATGAAAGTTAAAATGAAAGAAAAAAAGCTATTCCTTGTAAATACAGCTAGAGAATAATATAAAGCCCATTGGGTAAAGCACTAAAATTAATGATTCCATTTGCAATACCACATCATTTAATAATGACAGTAATTTATCACTGTTTCCAAACCCTGCATAGAACAAGAGAAGGATAAAAACACAAGCTGTTCTAAAACTGCACATAATTAAATCACAAATAGGCATACATGAAAATATAAAATACATTTGTGTGCAGCATATATAAAGACCACACAAACACATACATATACAAGAACATACACACACACACACACAGAGAGAGAGGGAGAGAGAGAGAGAGAGAGAGAGAGAGAGAGAGGAGAGAGAGAGAGAGAGAGAACATAGCATAAATTATTTTTCAAAATAATTTAAAGTACATAAACATACATAATAATAAAAAGGTATTTCTTAATGAATGTTAATATTCTTTTAGTGTCATTAATTGATTTCAGTGGCTCTTATTTATGTAAAAATACAGGTATTCAAAGTATCCAGTATCTTCTAAAAACATTCATGATAACACAATGGATACTTATGATTTAGATAAACCAATATAAGAAGCTGTGATGAAATAATTCTGCTGAAAATACATTGTATAACTCAGATATTGGGGATTAAGTGTGGCAATAAGAATTTATGGAAGACATATCTAAACTGTAGACAGTACTATAAATATAATCAGGCCTTAGATATATGACTGCAGAAAGTTGTTCAAAATTTTATAGTACTGCTTCTAAAATGAGAACAATTATAGGATATTAGGATGGTAAAAATGTATTTTAGATTAAAAATGAGATTGCAAGCTACTGTTACTACCAAAGCAAAATATAAACAATTGAAAGGCAGTGTAGAATGATGTTCAAGTTCCGAAGAAGCCTTTTGAATTGGAACCATTTCTAAGAGTGCTACAAATAATTCTGCCCCCTTAGTTATTAAGTACTCATGTAATAAGTTATCATACAGAATGATGAAATTTGACACCCAGGAAAGAACTGTCAATTGATAATGTGCCTAACACTACATTAGAGTTGCCAACCTGCTTGTGCCAGTATTGTTTCATTTTGTTTTATATCAATTTTGGCACTGTTCTACCTCATTGTGAACTATTATTTATCAAGAGGCACCATATTTGTATTAAGTATATAGAGATTTTTTTCATCCATTTTATTTATTTGTTTTATTGGATATTTTATTTATTTACATTTCAAATGTTATCCTCTTTCCTGGTTTCACACCCGGAAACTCCCATCCTATCCCCCTCCCCTGCTTCTATGAGGATGTTCTCCCACCCACCCATCCACTCCGGCCTCCCCACCCTGACATTTCCCTAAACTGGGGAATCGAGCCTATCTCCCATTGATGCCCAATGAGGCCATCCTCTGCTATATATGTGGCTGGAGCCATGGGTCCCTCCATGTATACTGTTTGGTTGGTGGTTTAGTCCCTTGGAGCTCTGGGGGGTCTGGTTGGTTGATATTGTTGTTGTTCCTAAGTGGTTGCAAGCCCTTTCAGCTTCTTCAGTCCTTTCACTAATTCCTCCATTGTGGACCCTGTGCTCAGTCCAATCCAGTGGTTGGCTGTGAGTATCTGCCTCTGTATTTGTCAGGCTCTGTCAGATCCTATTTATCTAAGATTGTACAAGGTATTTTTTTGTTAATAGAATCAAGAGACACACCAAAGCTGCCAGCAAAAGGATACCTGGTGCACATCTTGGAGAACAGGCTGTATCATTCTGACTGTAAGCATGAATGGGTTTTTCAACTTGGAATGTGTCCAATATTTCTTAGTTTTTGTTTAAAGAAAACAGGGCACAAAATGGACTTCTGATACAAAAACCTAAAAGTACAATTAAAACATAAGCAAAGAGAAAAATATAGGAGAGTTTATTTATGTCTTATGGCAGAGAACAGCTAGCTTGATGAAAGTTTTACAAGTATGTCATTTGGTAACACAGATCTACTACAAGTCAAATATTAAAAAAAGCAAATATCAAAAAAATCAGTGAACAGTTAATTTTGAGAAGAGGAAAATCTTAACGGCTAATAGACACACATTATGATGTTTAACTTCATTGTGAAAATGAATTTATATTGGCAATGACCTCTATGAGTATTGCATAGTTACCTATTTGTGAATGAGATGATGTTTAAGTATTGGTGAGAATGCAGGTGACTGGAAGTATCGTGATCTGTATGCATAGGTTGTTGTAGTATTGCAGGGAACTAGAAAGCACGAGTCACAACTTTTCCTGTAGCATATTAAATAGAAGTCTACTGAGGAAATTCTATTAACTGAAATCATCAGTTCTAGCTTTCTTATTAGCTGATGTCATGTTCATGACTTCTGATCAAAATCTATAAAGGCCCTAATCTGTCTTTATCAACAGCATATTTTCATCACTATAAATTTGGCTTTTTCCATAATCAATCATCTTAATTGTATAATATTTTTGTGGAAGATAGCATCATGTATATTTTGTGTTTTCCTCTAAAGTGTATTAATTTTTATCAGCAGAGGCATTTAAACAACACTATTCTCATATAAACTAGTCATATAAAACTGATGCTGTCTGCCAATAATTAGTTAACATAAACCATAGGCCCATGACGTAAAGATCCATATAGAAAGGTGGTTCTGATTTTTCTTAATGCTGTTAACCAGTAATACAGTTTCTCATTTTGTGTTGACCAGATACCATAAAATTATTTTTGTTGCTACTTAATAACAGCAATGTTGCTCCTTTTAAGAATCTAAATGTAGATATCTGATATGCAGCCCTTGTGAAAGGATACTTGGACTCCCTCAAAGGAGTTGTGATCAACAGGTGGACATGAGAACCACTGATCCATAACAACGAAGTAAGGTAAGCTAAGATGGCATTTACACATAGATATTTGACACACCCCTTTCTTGAGTTTCATCTTTTGGGTTTGTCTACATTCCATCCACTTGGATAGCTGTAAATCACAGATCCTATATTCAAGTTGATACTGTGACACTTTTTGAGTTCACAGAATCCTGGATTATAGGGTAATGGATTTCCAAAAGAAAAGAATCAGGTAAATGTAAATTTAATTTGTTTGAAGCATTGACCCATCTCCAGTTCTGCTTTTATTTTCATTTCTCATTCTTAAAAATTTT